>CAKZFB020000085.1:0-68182 GCA_936432065.2 Rutpela maculata
TGATTTAATACGAAAAAAATATTTCAACTTAATAAATTAAATGAGATCGTTCATATTGTTTAGTGCTCTTTTCGGCTTCAAAGATTCACCGGGTGGGGAGGTTCCAGCCGCTTCCAGTAGCTGCCGATTTTTTATTGTACTATTATTATTTTCAACGTTTAAGTATGTAGGTAAGCTTTAGATAAATAATGAGTAATATTATACTTCAAGTTCTGTAAAATGACTGATAAAAATTTGAGTACCTAGACTATGTTATGTTATGCTATATAGTCTGCTTAAACACTTTCTATTTTATGGAATACACACATGACCCTAACATTTTAACCATGTCGTATCCTTGCTCGCTCTCTGTCAGAAGCTTTTAAAACACATATTTTTTTATTGTTTATTAATAAATTTATATATATATATATATGTATATATATATTATATATATATATATATATATATATATATATATATATATATATATATATATATGTATATATATATATATATATATATATATATATATATATATATATATATTGGGAAAATTTCTTGAACCTCTACTATTTATATAAAAAACCAGTTTTTCTTGGGATTTAGGTTCGTTTAAATAAATTAAAACATATTTTTACGTTTCGGCTAGGGGCCCTTAGCCTTCATCAGAATAATTTTTTTTTATTGTTTAAATAGTGACAAAACGATATTATAATCTAGGCAGCATGACTTCATGGCATGATATTCCATCATGTTTTTTCTTTTTTTTATTAGTAAAATTCATTGCTATTGTATTATTTGACTATGTTGTAAATTAATTTAATAATTTGTATGCACGATTTTCTCAACACGTGGCAAAGGCAGAGCGAAGCTTCGTTCTGCCTTTGCCACGTGTTGAGACAATCGTGCATACAAATTATTAAATTAATTTACAACATAGTCAAATAATACAATAGCAATGAATTTTACTAATAAAAAAAAGAAAAAACATGATGGAATATCATGCCATGAAGTCATGCTGCCTAGATTATAATATCGTTTTGTCACTATTTAAACAATAAAAAAAAAATTATTCTGATGAAGGCTAAGGGCCCCTAGCCGAAACGTAAAAATATGTTTTAATTTATATATATATATATATATATATATATATATATATATATATATATATATATATATATATATATATATATATATAACCATCAATGCTATGCATTTTTCATCGTTTAAATATGCAAATAAAAAAAATACGGTAGATGATATTTATGTTTTTATTAGATGTAAAAAATATATACAAATAATGAGTATGTAGCGCCTACAGAACATCCAGCGCTCCTCGCAGGATCTCACGAATGTGATGAACTTTATCACTCATGTTGTCCAGCTGCTCGCGACACTCCTGGAGCTGGTCGTCGGCGAGTTTTTTCTGCCCGCGGTTCCGCTGCGCTGTGGCCTGACGCTGCTCCAGCAGCAGCTGTAGGTTGACCAGCTCAATATCGTCCTCCCTGTACGCACTCTCGTACGCCCTGGCCTGTCTCTCAGCCTCTACGAACTGATTCGCGTAGAGGTCTCGCTGCTGCCTAATTACCTCGACGCGCTCCAGGAGTTTCGCGAGATCCCGTTCACTCTCATCCTCTGCTACTGCTGCTGCCATATGACCTGGACCTCCTCCGGTACTGCCTGCGAGATCGACATCGACGGCGATCGGATATTTTCCGCCCCGCCGCCTCTTCTTCTTTGAGTCTACTGAAGCCGATGTAGCGGTGGTGGTAGCGGCTGTGGTGGTGGTGGTGGTGGCTGTGGCTGTGGTGACGGTATTAGACCGCCTCTTCCTCGACTTTTTCACCGCCACTGCGGATGGCTTGCCCAGCTGGTTCGGTGACCCTTGGGTGGCTGCGGTGGTGGTGGTGGTGGAGGAGGTGACGGTATGGCTCACAGGCATCCGCTCCTCTAGGATGGTGAAGTCGACATCTACAGGTGGGTGTGGCGGCTGCTGCCAAAACTCAGGGTTATTTTGAATATCCAATATTGCCAACTCCACCTCGGCGTCACGGGCAGCTGATGCATCGGACACAACACCGCTGGTTTCTGTTGTTGTTGCCGGTACTGCGACACATGTTGATGGTGATGATACTGATTGTAGGTGCGGTGTTGGTGTCAACCCCAGGGCCACCTCCAACTCCCTCACGGTTTCAGGGTACATAGCTACATCCTGCAATATATTAATTCTACCGGCCATTGCTGTTAAATATATATCTATGACGACGACGACGAGGTGCAAGTAATAGCAGGAAGAAGACAAAGCACTTTTCGGTCGCACTCACAAAAAAAGAACACACAGGATACGCTATAGCGAACTATATATGCAGTCTGTAAATGGTATAGGTGTATCATTCAGTCATGTATATATAGGTCGGCAGAGCCCTAATTAGTTTGTGTGTATGTGTGTATGCAGGTTTGAGGGGCGAAGGCGCGTTAGCAATTATAGTCTATTAGGGCTGTTGGAAATACACATAATCGTTTACAGGATTTTTCATTAAATCTCACTGTTGAAAATGAAAAACCTAATTATTATTTAATTTAACGTGTATGCATGGGCCTACAAAGAAGCTTGTTATTGAAAACGAGAACCTAAGTGAAAGCGGGCTGGTAATTATATAGCGCTTTTAAATCTGATGGAAATCTCCGCTTCACATTTACAGGAATTTTTAAAAAGAAACTTGTTATTGAAATCGAAAACCTAATTATTTAATTTAGCATACGAGGCTACATAGCGAAAAAAATTATGACGACTCTGTATTGTAATTTTTATTCCTGATAACCGTATGGTAGGGTATCGTAGCTGTCTGTTAGGTGCCGTCGTTTGGTATAACTTACACGGTGAATTTTTTTCTCTGGTCTTGAAATAACATCGTATACGGCTGTTCGACATATCTTACGATCGCCACACACCATCGCCTTTAACGCATCAAAATTAACAATCATCTCATTTTTAAAATTGATGGTTATACCTTTAACTTTGCAGGTCGTAACATAATCGTTTTTACTACTAGAAAAAATTTTAAGAGCATAATTCTTAGGACCGCCGCTAACAAACTCTACTATTTTGCTACCGACACCATGTTCAGCAATCTCATCGGTCAGCTGGCCTAGATAAGCACCTGTCTCAGGCATCCACTCGTCTGTTTTATGAGTGAAGATCACGCTGTCGGTATCAAAATATAAGACTCTACGCCCTAGTTTCTCCAGATACCCGTATAATTCTAACCGTGCCATGGCGGTGGTATATGCGGCTAGCACAACATTCACCGTTCTAAGTGGGGTCACACCTTCTTCGTGTTTATCCCAGCAGACTAGCAGGACATCATCGCTAGTAATAACAATATTGTGTACAATAACCGGAGGGTCTGTCAACAGCTTGAAGAGCTCTAAACTCTCGCGCACGACCGCGGTCTGCATCAGATTCTCCCGCTGCCCGAATTTACCCCAGAAGCTGTTCAACATCAATTTAGAAATATACCGCATACCGGCGTTATGCGATATATTAGACTGGTCTAGAGTAATACCCTCATGCCGAGCATATGTCTGTATGTATTCTTGTTTCAGGTCGTCTGTAACACAGCGCGACGGCCAGTCGCTGCATTCTTGTTTGATTTTAAGAAACCTGTCCACATACCCGGCAGAAAGCCCCCCCAGCTCTTTTCACTCTGTCATAAACTTCCACGTCGTAACGCCAAATTTCTATCAGCTCTAAAACTGTATAGTTCAGAGCCACGGCCTTCCGGAGCTCATCTGCTACATAGGTTCCGGTAAACTTACGTTCGTCGATAGCATGTGTGCACCGGCCTGGAAAAGATGTTTCCACACATGACCTGCATAAGGGGAATGTGAGTTTACCGCTACACTTATAGGGCAGCACCGGATGGTATAGATTATTTGGCGGTAAGACGGTGCATTTTATTAGTCCCTCGACAGTATTTAAATCTAAAATTCGGCACTCGGCGTCACCTATGTATATCCGCGGATGCCCGATAGAATACTTCGAATACTTGTTCACGTACGGATACAGGGAAATAACATCATAACATATTTTTTCGTCGTCTTCTAAATCGCACTTGTAACAAAGTTTGACGGCGTTCGTCCGCCCGCCGAAAAACCCGTCCCGCGGATTGATTGGCTTACTGGCATAAGCGAAATTTTGGTCTAAAAAGCGTTTAATTTCAACATCGGTATCTAAGAGGCGTTAGAACTCGCACTCCCATATTTTTACTAAATTATAACCGAGCTCCAAAATACGCCGTTCTTTGGCCTCTGTGTTTTCGCGTCTGATAAAAAGTAGATCGTTCTTGTCCTTAACATTCTCAGACTCGGTCTGGTTATAAAAACACACTTCGCAAGCGTGATACCAGCACCCGTAGAACTCATAGACCGTGTTAGTCGCAGCACAGAAACCATCGACCAGGATATTTTGGGGTAAACGAACCTCACGAGCATTTCCCGCGTGAATAATATTTAAATTTAGAGAGTGCTCGAGCCAGAAAAGCCATTTAAGCGCGATCTCTGACTGATTATTAGCCAGCCTGTACCCACCATTCGGAATTAACCCGATCGTGTTCGGTTTTAAAAAGTTCCGTTTAAAAACTAAATTGCACGCACTCGCGATCGTCGTGGCCTCCTGAAGGGGGTCTACTTTATTGGCATCCATAAAACAAGCATAAAAATGCATGCCATACGTAGAATATCCACGTCTATTGTACAATATTTAACAATATCTAGACTCATGTTGAAAACCGCGCTATTTAATTTTTGTTCCCTGTACCACTCGATAAAAGCAAGACGGTCTTTACTTGACATGGAATCGGGCATATAAAAAGATATATCAGGTAGTGCCCCAACATAGCCTCGATTTTCTGTCGTGTTAAATAGATGTGGAAAGTACCCTTTCACCGCGTCAAATTTAAAAGCAGCCGGAAGGTCTGATAGAGGTAAAGGCATATAATTTAGACTGTCTATGAATTTGATGTTATTGCAAATAATCGTTATAAACTTACATCCTGTTCTAATAAATTTTGGGTTCCAGCGGCTAACGTTTAAAAGCACACGCTGCGTTATTAAGCACCCATCGTACGATTTCATATTGTGAGTTAGAGCTATGACATTAAATTTTTGCTTTTCGAAACCGTGTAAAAATTCAAGGAGAGACCCCACGGGGTCGTCTCTAAAGACAAGCACGCGCTTGCCGCACCTGTCACACTCGATATTTATATCTAATATGTTTATACACACAGGGCAAACCTGCTCGGCAACACAGAGATTTGGCTCGTGTAAAAATGCGCCATTGGGCAGCTTCTTTTCCTGCATACACTCCAGGTCATAAAATACGAAGATAAAATTGTTATCTATTTTCTCCCTATGTTTTTCAGACAGCACCTGGGGGCGCATAAAACACAAGTGTCTTACAGGCCTGTCGTCACCACATAGGGAGCAATGTTTTACACCGCATTTATGTGGTTTCTTTTTATCTACCCAGTAGCTATTTAAACAGGTGCCACACCTTTTTAAGGCAGCACAGAGTTTTGCCTTGTGTGAATTTAAACACGTCTGTCCCCTAAAGGTTCTATTGCAGACACGGCATGTATATTTTACGGCCCCGATATCGCACGGTGGCATGGTGTGACAGCACGGACAGGAGTATGGGCACCTGCTGTGCCTACCTTTATGATCGAAACGCTTTTTACACGCCTCACAAAAATAGTTTGCAGAAAAAACTGCTGTTAAACTTGTGATTAGTACATAATGACCATCCTCTAAAAGTAAATTTATAACTGGAACATTAACGCCTCTCAGCCCCTCAAAATATGTATCGGATCCTCTCCGGTTACTGTACACAATTATTGTAAATTTATTAGCCAAGAAATCCTGCATTTTCTTAATATGGTCGTATGATGCTCCGTTCGTAAGATCGATGCCGGAGAGCTCACATAGTCGCGCACCCTCTCGCTCTAATAGGGTCTTGTTTGACCTGAGTTTTTTAAATTCTACCGCGCCTACCCGATAAGCCATACCTATCACTATAACGTATGCAAAACATAAGTTATTCCTATTACAGACATCTACGATACCATACTTACGGCGGCAAAATTCTTCGTATGTGCTACCCTTTAATGACAGGCGGGGGTTTCCATTACCGACGGGGAGCTGTATGCGGTCTATGGACAACGTCAATCGGCTATCTGTAAAAAAGGAGGCGTTGCTTTGCAGAACATGGGCAAACAGATCCAGCACGACGTCCGCAGATAGCTGATCCCGCCGTCTAAAAGATACACCCAGCGACCTGTCCGGAAACTCCTCGCTATTGAATATCAGCCCTACACGGTCATCACCTCGAAACCCGCGCATACCGTGAGACATAACCTCGTTGAGACCCTCCTTGAATAGAAAAAAGAAACAGTAATTAATATTTTTAAATATTTTTATATAAAATTGTCATACCTTAAGCCATGCCATGGGGTCAGTAGCGCCGTCGAAATCTTTCAAATTAAACCTGTATCGCCACGCTATCAGGTTGTATTTTTTTATTTCCCTATCAAGCTCATCCTGCAGTGCGATATATTTGAAAGGAACAGTTGTGGTGGCAGTAGTGGCAGCGGCGGCGGCGGGCCCCGGAGAAGATTCAGTAGCACCTCTCCTGGCGGGCACGACCATAGTAGCCGGTGATGTCTGTCCGGGTGAGGTGCCCCCTACAGCTGAAGAGGAAGACGAGGGAGCATCTTGAGTAGGTGTCGATGCTGGGGAAGCTGCGGACGGTCCGGCCCCGTAAAATTGACGCTGGGGCGGTGCTCCACTTTTTAGCGTCTTTATTCTCCTCTCGAGGACCTGATACATATGCATATCTAGATCACCGTACTCTCCCATTATTATTTTCCAGTCGATATGCTAAAAATATATTTGCGTGTCAATAATTGTGTATTCGTTAAAATAAAATAACTTTCCAGGCAGGATATTATAATAAAATTATTATTGCACGGCTTGCACGGCTATTAGGTGCTCCAACGAATCACTGTTCATGTACATTTTTATCAAGTCATTTAACCCGTACGAGTGCAAGATGACTTTAAACTGCTCAATTTTTATTTTATTTTTAACAACTATTGGTAAAAAGCGATTTACGGTACGAGACACTAGACAGTAAACGATCAATTTGGATATTTGAAACTTCCAGCCACCTTACCTGTGTTTATATAGAGGACATACATCGGACCACACCGAAAAATATAAAATGGGGGATCCGCAGTTAAAAATATGTTTTGGAAAAAACCAGGTGACTCGATTTACGTAAAATACGGCATTGATAAGCATACACCAGTATTCCCAAGCTCAAAATAAAACGAGGTACATTGTTAAAACTTTAAGTATTTTAAAAAGTGAAAGCGCTAATATGCACAAAATAAGTCTATACGAAACCGGTGGAAGGTCAGGGTTTCCAAGTAATTAACGATCTGCCAGCGAAATATGTCACGCCGCCACGCAAATATGGGCCTTTCTACCTCAGCTTTCTAATTCCTGCAATGGTATAGACTAGTGCAATGAATTTGTCCCTCATCGTTATTTACTAATGTTAAACCACATTCATTTATAAAGATTTTTATCTGGGTATGCAATATTATACCCTCACATAAAGAAAAGCAGTTATAGGTTAAAATAAATACACTGTTAAGCCGATATGACGTATATAACTACCATGTAGAATTATTATACTTTCAAACGTAAACATTAGCGGGGTTTTCAAGTAATTAACGATCTGCCGGCGAGATATGTCATGTAAATCAGCCACGACGGATTGTAAATCCAAATAATGAATGTATACGAATAGGTTCTCCTCTGTAAAAATATCTACCACCAAAATATTCACAATAAGCAAGCCGCTAGCTAGTTGGAATTCCCCAGAAAAAAATATTCAGTTCATTGTCGACAGCTAGTAAACATGTAGTGCATTATATACACATATTTGATAAAAATAAATGTATGCATGGAAAAGACAGGGAATACCGAACCCCCACCCAGCGCTATAGTGTACGTACGAACGCGGGATTCCCAGTAAAAAACCAGTTCGCGGAATCCGCGCTTTTTTCCGCGATTCAAGGTGAACAAGGTAATTAAAAAGCGATTACTGAAACCGCTGCCAGTTCTACTACTGTGCATTAAATTTTGACTGTGAGTGTATTTAATCTTAAGGTAAATACTTATTTTTGCAATGAAGTTTTATTATATAACTATACCTATTCTGTATAAAATTAATTTATAAGTAACACTGATTGTTAATTTGCTATTTATTCTATTATTGAACTATGTCTCGACATTTAACTACTTCATTCGGCGACTATCGCCTAATATTTGTATTAGGTAATACGTATAGTCTTTTAACTTTCTTTTAAACATAAAACAAAGCGCATGTTTTTGCCATATTTGAAAATATTATGATTTTCAGGTACCATGTCGATTACAAAGAGGGAACTGTTCGAAGTTTGGCGGAATGAACCTGTTCAACGTAAAAAAAATTCTTCAGTTGTAAGTTATGTTTTTACAAAAACTGGTTTGAATAATTGTGAAAATGAAAAACTGTGTAGTAGAGTTAAACAAATTTTGCAAAATTTCACTAGTAAATTGAGTGAAAAGTGGACCAAATCCAACCGTGATATAAAAAATTTTGAATTAAATAATAAAGACTGGTTAGGTACCAATGTAATATTGCCTGACCTGCAGGGTCAAACTTCAAGCGATTCAGAACCAGGACCGTCTGGGATTCGATTTGGCCGACCTCTGAAAGAGTTTTCTGAAGTAACAGGCCGGTTAAAACGTGCTAAAGTAACTGATTTACTGGAAAATAAGAGTCATGAAGAATTACTGTTTGCTACACGTGCGAGTTTTTACAAAAGAGGAAAAAGAGACGCTGCCAAAATGTTACAAGAATTAGAATCCTCACCAAACAGAGCATCCAAGATAAAAAAAGCTTTCTATAGTCCTTCGAAAGATCCAGTGCCATACTCGCCAGAAGAAACACTGGCTTTCTATATAGATGGTGATTTTACAAAGAACTCTTATATTTTGATGCAGTCGGGTGGTAAGGCCCGCAATGCAAACATTTATCCGTCTTACAACGCATTAAAAACCGCTGCCCAAGGAATCACTACTTCCACATCCAGATTCTCTATCCAAATCACTCACAACGAAAAAACTTTGTATGTGAAAATAATTGTTTATGGAACTTTAATAATATAATATTTGAAATCCTCTACCCCAAAAACCCATAAAACGATACCCCACATCGGTAGTGGGGTGGGGGTGGTAATAGGGGGGTGGTAGTGGGGGGTGGTAGTGGGGGGTGGATGAAGTAAAAAAATATTTTGAGGTTTCTGGTTCCTGTACATACACTAAATCACATTTTTTTTATCCCCTTTAATAAGGAGGTGGGGGTGGTAATGGGGGTGGCTAATGCCAAAAATTTTTTTGAGACCTTAGCTTCTCTTGTATATACTATATACCAATTTCGTGGACTCTTACCTGCTTAATTTACCCATTTACCCCAAATTTACCCCCCAACCCTTCGACGGAACAAGATGAAAATATAATCTAGTTCTAGAACTCGTTAAAGTACATATGTGTACCAAATTTCAAGTCAATATCTTAAACGGATCCAGAGTAAACGTGCGCACAAAAAAAAGTTACAGACAGACAGACAGACCGACAGACAGACAGAATTTTTTTTTTCGCTCAAACTTAAAATCTCGACGTTTCATGACATTTTAAGCCTATTTGGACAATAAAAATTTTTAAAAATTTTTTTGTCGTTACTATACTTCCACTGGACGTGGAAGTAAAATTGAAAAGAAAAAGTGCCAGCCGAAGGATGAATGCATAATTGTTTCTGATATTTCGGCAGAAGTGACTCTTCAAGCTCTTGTCGACCACACCGCACAGAGACTTTTAGAAGTACAAAACGAAGTCCTTCAACAAACCATATCAACGGAACAAAACTTATCAATTACTATCATTTACAAATGGGGTTGCGATGGTAGTTCTGGCCATTCCACTTACAGGCAAAAATTTACCACAGATGCTGCAGATGATGAGAATCTTCATACAAAAACAGATGAATATTTGTTTGTTGTATGTATTGTTCCACTACAAATAATAAGAGACAATGATATAATTTGGAGGAATCATCGGCCATCCTCAACAAGATTTTGCAGGCCGGTAAAAGTATTATTTCAAAAAGAAACTACAGAACTGACCAACAAAGAAATCGCAAGCGTTCAAAAACAAATAAAAGAAATCTTACCGACAAAAATTCAAACTGACACTAGAGTGTACAACGTAAACCACATTTTCAAGTTAACAATGATAGATGGAAAAACTTTCACTGTCATCGCAGAATCTTCATCCCAAACATGTGGAATTTGTGGGGCAACGCCAAAAATAATGAACGATTTGAATAAAATATCAAAACTGGCACTAAACGAGAGACTGTATGAATGCGGACTGTCCACATTACATGCATGGATTAGGAGTTTTGAATGCCTTCTCCACATTTCATATCGCTTACCTTTTAAAAAATGGCAAATTCGTGAAAAAGACGAGAAAGCAGCAATGAAAGAAAATAAAAACAAAATTATTGACAGCTTAAAATCACAGATGCATTTATTAGTGGACATAACTAAGCCTGGATTTGGAACTACTAATGACGGAAACACTGCCAGGAGGTTTTTCCAACAACCTTCTCTTGCTTCATCCATTACAGGAATTGACGAAAATTTAATAAAACGATTCAATGTAATTTTAAAGACCATGGCTTGTGGCTATGCCGTAAATGTCGACGCTTTTAGAGTTTATGCTACTGAAACAGCGAAACTGTATGTATAACTGTATCCATGGTATTATATGCCCAGTAGTATACATAAAATCTTAATACATGGAGCAGACATAATATCATCAGCAATGCTTCCGATAGGAATGTTCTCTGAAGAAGCTCTGGAGTCAAGAAATAAAGATTTTCGTAATTATAAAGAATTCCACACTAGAAAGATGTCACGTGAGAAAACAATGCGTGATTTAATTAACAATTTATTTATCTCCTCGGATCCCATTATTTCGTCGATATCCAAATCCACTTCCGTTCAACTTCACCGAAGTTAACCTTTGAGTGAAGATGTTCTAAAATTATTATCAGATCCAGCATTGGAATTGGAACATATTGCCAACTTAGCCGAGTTAGATAGTGCAAATGCAGCAGCGATTAATTAGTAACGTATCTCGCTGTGAGATGAAATATGTTCCCTAGTGTAGTCTTGCTCGACCATACGTATTTTTTTAATCTTTTTTGTATACTATGTACAATTTTATTAATAAAAGTTAGGTTATGTTGTTAAGTATATTTTTTTAGTGTTTGTTAACATTTTTTAATTCATTTTAGTGTCCGATAAGCTTTACTTCTAAATAAATATAAACTTAAAAATTAAAAATAGTAATAAAACTTTTTGGAAGCAAATTTATAACAGTCACGACAACAATTATCTGTTTCCTTTACTATTTCTATACATCCAAACCTCTGTCTCTCCCAGAAAACAAACAAAAACTATTAGCAGACTTATTTCCAGTCAGAATCGTCGTTTGACCCACTGTGCGTCGTGGTGACCGCGTCGTCAATATTCACTGTTGTATACGCTCTCGACACCTGTTGTTCTTATTTTTGTATGTTACTGTGTTTTGCTTGTATACCCATTCAGTTTATCACTTAATAGATTATATCCACAAAGACACTACTGCGTTGTTATTCTGCCCTAGCAGAGGGTGGGGCTGGGGCTGGTTGATGTAAAAAAAAATTGAGACTTTTGGTCCTTGCACACACTCTAAATCACAATTATTTGTTTACCGTTTTTCATAATAGGGTGGAGGTGGTAATGAGGATGATAACGATAGCCCGATTTTATCAATGTTTAAATTAATATTGAGAAAAACCGGTGGTGATTAAATCCAAAATGGTAAAGGATCGGTATATAATAATTCATTTAAAAGGGGAAATATAATTCATTTCAAAAGATATATATTTTCTTTTTCTTGAAAATTCAACAAAGTTATTAGACATCGTCTCATTGACACCTCTTTTGAATACATTTTCACACTTGGCTAACAATAATTTGCAAGAAATTGTCTCAGAGGGTCGAGAAATTTGTAATGTGTCGAATGAACTTAAAGACAAATTGAAGGTCTCAGGATTTTTGATTCCATCTAGTGAATCTGAAAAATTCTGAAAATGAGAGGTATATTCCAGGTGTTGCTGTTTTTTGTTCCTATTATTTAGTTTTAATTAAAAATTGATCGTTTGTTCGTTTTGTTTGTCTTTAAAAAATAGATTAATTAAAATTGTGTTATTTGACTTTATTTATTGAAGTAACTTTCACACAAATCGGTTTTATATGATAAAGTTTTGGATAGAAAAATTCAATCAACGATTGCAATAAGATAAGTGAATTTGTTTCGCCTAGAGACCAGAAACAATTACAATGAGTGCTCACTATGGGAACCGTGTGAATAAGGCCGGTATTAGACCGTAAAACATAGTTGACAAAGATCTTTTATAAAAGATATTTAATAAAAAATATGACAGTGTAATAGATCATATTTTATAAAATATTTCCTTTGTCAATGATCTTTTATAAAAAGTAATAGTAGTAGTTTAAGAATTTAGCAGGTAAATATCAAAATGGCGGAAGGCAAATTTGTGTGGAACGTTGCAACAGAATTGCTTATATCACAATACAAAAGATATGAACTGTTATATAACAGTCTGCATGTTGACTACAAAAATAGAAATAAGAGACTAGACGCATACACAGAAATTGCTGATGTAATAAAAACCGTCAGCGAGGGTTACACAGAGGATGTTAAGAAAAAATTGAACGGGTTGAGATGCCAGCATTTGGCGGAGAAAATGAAGGTAAGTAAAAGAACTTGATTTATTTACTCATTGAAGCAATAATTATTACATAGTTATAAAAATGAAAAAAAAATAAAAAATACAACGTGTGCTTTTATTAAATTTCATTTTTAATTTACGGGTGTTAAATAGCATGAAAAGTGGAGCAGTTGATTATAATCCGACGGTGTACTAGTTTCTTCTGTTAAACTTTTTGGAGCAATCAACCAATGCTGATGAATCACAGTCAAATCTTGACCTGCCTAATCACGAAAATGTTCGAATGTTTTTTAAGAATGATTCGGTTGTATGTTATGTTGGAAACCCTTTTCTAATAATTTGGTCTCTTCGGAAGTAAAATCTATATTTGTGAAGTTTTTAAATCTTTCGTAGAATACAAAGTCTGAATATTTCTTATTGTGGTTAACTAATTTTGGAGGTTTCTTCACGTAAGTTTTCGATGTGACATCAGATTAAATGTAATTGTTTTGCCATGATACACGGCCAGGACCGTTATAAAACATTTTAAAATCATCTCTTATTTCGCAGCCATGATGATTTCCTCCGGTATCTACTTGTCTAGAAATAGTTTGCATTTCTTGAAATTCCTCATTACTGTAAGTGTCAACAAATTGATCTCCATTTTCCCTTCTAGAAATAATTTCATGTTGAGTATATAGACGCTGTCTTTTTTCAACTAGTAAGTTATGTAATGTGCAGGCTGCAAGAGTAATATACTTGACTTTCTCAGGGGTGATAAATTTATAGAGGTTAAAAAAATTCTGAATCTAGATGCTAAGATCTTGAAAGTGCTTTCAATCATTCGCCTTCCACGGGATAACCTGTAATTAAATATTCTTTCTTCTCTGGTAATATTTTTTAAAGGGTATGGTTTCATTACGTTATAGCTTAATGGAAAAGCATCGTCAGCAAGCACAACATAAGGTGCAGGTAATGTTTATTTTGGGTAATTTTTTAGATTCGGGTATATTCAAGATTGATCTATTGATTCCTTCAGTTTAATTTTAGCATATACTCCACTATCACCGATTCGGCCATTTGTTCCAATATCTACATATAGGAATTTATAATTGGTATCTGCTAGTGCAAATAAAACAATGCTGTGATAGAATTTATAGTTATAGAAATGAGATGCACCAAATTTTGGACAATTTATACGAATATGTTTACCGTCCATTGCTCCAATTGTATTAAATACATTCCATTTATTTTCCCATTCTTCCCTCATAGATGGTACCTGTGGAGAAAGGGGCATTTTTAAACATGCTATACTAATAAATTTTAACAGACTGTTATTATCAACATTAACATTAAAAAACATAAAACGAATTTCTGTATATTTGAGCAATAACAGTATTATCATAACTAATATTTTTTTATTTCTTTCAGGAGTTCACACCCGAAATAAATGAGAACTCGAATTCTACATCTATTTCTATCGAGAAAACCTCAGAAAAAACTCAGCGCCCGGCCCTGACCATGCGAAAAAAAAAAGCTTGACCCTCATGATAAATTATTGGATCAAGTATCAAAAACCATGGTAGAAATGTCAAAAATTGCTAAAGACACACAAAGTGTACAGACAAAAACCAGAGATTCCCTTGACGCATTCGGAACATTTTTGGTTACTGAACTCGGAGTATTCAGCATGCAAGCGATGACTTTATTGTAAGACAAGCTAAGAGAAAATACAGCAAGTTTTAATGGACACTTGGGACATAATTGATTCGCAGTTATCTCTGTCTAGCCGTTCCGTATCCCAAGCATCATCGAGTAATTATTGGTCATCACCACCACCCAAGCCTGAATGTAATTCATCCTATACGCAGTTCACTACTATTTTTCTCTGTTTCTTATTGGGATGCTCTGCCACATGTATTTTGGAAAATAACCTCTACGCCTGTGAATTTTACGTCAAAGGATCAGTTAGAGGGTGGTTTTTGACACATAACACAGCCCCACAAAAAAAAAGTGGTCTGTCCGGCGGACCAGACCAATATATCCGTATGTATTTGGACCCGCTGAAACCGAATCCGAAGTCGGAATTGTCAGATCAGGTCGTTTTTCACCCCCAAAAAACACCCCCCCAAAAAAATGCTCTGTGCGGTGGACCAAACCAGTATATTCTTATGTATTTGGACCTGCTGAAACCGAATCCGTAGTCAGAATTGTCAGATTGGCTCGTTTTTCACCCCCCAACCCCAAAAAACACCCCCAAAACAAAAACAAAGTGGTCTGTCCGGCGGACTATACCAGTGTATTCTTATGTATTTTCACTTGCTGAATCCGGATTCGAAGTCAGAATTGATGGATTGGCTCGTTTTTCACCCCTAAACCCGAAAAACACACCCACCAATAAAATGGTTTGTCCGACGGACTAGACCAGTGTATTCTCATGTATTTCAACCTGCTGAAACCGAATCCGATTACAGAATTGTCAGACTGACTCGTTTTTCACCCCCAAAACACCCCCAAAACAAAAACAAAGTGGTCTGTCCGGCGGACTATACCAGTGGATTCTTATGTGATTTGATCTGCTGAATCCGAATTCGAAGTCAATTGTCAGATTTGCTCGTATTTCACACCTAACCCAAAAAAACACCCCCAAAACAAAAAAGTAGTCTGTCCGGCGGACCATACCAGTGCATCCTTATATATTTGGACCGCTGAAACCGAATCCGAAGTTATAATTGTCAGATTGACTCGTGATCACCCCCAACCCCCAAAAAACACCCCCCCCCCCCCAGAAAATGGTCTGCCCGGCGGACCATACCAGTGTATCCTTATGTATTTGGTAAGGATACACTGGTATAGTCCGCCGGACAGACCACTTTGTTTTTGTTTTGGGGGTGTTTTTTGGGGTTGGGGGTGAAAAACGAGCCATTCTGACAATTCTGACTACGGATTCAGTTTCACCAGGTCCAAATACATAAGAATATACTGGTTTGATCCGCCGGACAGAGCATTTTTTTGGGGGGGTGTTTTTTGGGGTTGGGGGTGAAAAACAACCTGATCTGACAATTCAGACTTCGAAATCGGTTTCAGCGGCTCCAAATACATACGGATGTTATATTAGATTTAAGAATGTTACATATTAATATTTTATATAAGTCCCTTATCAATTAGTTCGCATAAGTAATTTAATACCAGTGCTGATAATCACGTAATTTTAATCCAAATCTTTTCTTTATCTTTTGTAATTTAATATCATCATCCTTTAAAATCACGTACAGTCTGGATTACTCTGCGAACCGCAAATTATTCAAAATTATTGTTAACTCAACATAAGATAAACAAACAGTATAAATATGACTGAACGACCATAAGCCGTCAGTTAGCATTCTACCGTTAAACTCAGTAGTTCATAGTTTCAAGCTTATTTTATCATTTTAAGAACGTTATATGTTCTAAGTATTATACGTACTTATACCTAGTAGTGTTAAGTGCAATAAGTACACAAAATAATAATAATAATAATAATAATAACCTGTAAACTTTAAATAATAAAAAATTGTTTTTAAAAAGTGATTATCTTCAAGTCAAATCTAACACGGATATATTGGCCTGGTCCGCCGAACAGACCACTTTTTTTTTGTGGGGCTGTGTAATCAATAAGAACAAAAATATAAAAATGACGTATTTTGCTGACGTTCGATAGCAAGAAAAGAAAAATTAGAGAAACGGCTATAATACTATTGAATAAGGATAAATGCGTATCAAATTGTTTCGTAGATATTTGCACAACCTGGCTGCCGATGTTAAAAGAAGAACTTAACAAACTCAACATTGTTTAAAATAAAACTATCAACTAGATATTATCAACAGTTCTGTGTAAGCAGTAAGTATCTATGGATACTGAATATAACAAATATATTCTTAAAGCTGTGTATTTAGCACACAAACATTATAATACGCTTTGAGAAAGGAAACAGATTCGTTTTCCGAAACGTCAGCAAAATACGTCATTTTTATATATTTGTTCTTATTCATTATTTGTCAAAAACCACCCTCTAACTGATCCTTGACGTAAAAGTCACAGGCGTAGAGGTTATTTTCCAGTAAAATACTGGTTAATTGCATTATTTTGTAGATTTCAGACATTGTTTAGAAGAAAATACATGTGGCAGAGCATCCCAATAAGAAACAGACACAAATTAAGAAAATGCCACAACCAACATTTAGCCACTACTATTTCTCAAACAGCAACAGAGAATTCATTCAATGTACTGAATACTGCAGTAGGATTTGCTAATATCACAAATGATGATTGTATCGATGAATTTGAGGACTGAATTAGGTCATTTTACTTATTTTACTTATGCGTATCATTAGTTATACAATTTAAAGCATATTTTCTTTGGTTAGGAAGTTTTATATTTCAAAACACGATTTTAATTGTAATAACCACAATAAATAAATTAAGAAATTTTACTTGGTTTCCTTACCTTTAAGAACTCATCCTTCAAGGAACAATAAATGGCTTCACATGTTTCCGGGATTAAATCTGAGAGGGTGCATTGGGGTATACGTGTACTGTACTGTAGATTTACATAACTTTCTCCTGTTGCCAAAAACCGAAGTGTAACCATTAGTAGTTCTTCAACGCTAATGGGGTTTCTTAAATGTGTCGACTGTCTAGAAATAAAGATGATGCTGCACATTTAAAGGTATTTCATCCATTCCTAAATAGTTCTCATAACTTTTTGTGTCTTCAAGTTGCAATTCTCGCAGCAAATTAAGATGGATACCTCTGACGACATGTCATCCAACCCACAGCCTTACCCACAAGCGTTTTCTTCTGTTCTTCTTTTTCAGCAATACACATGTTATTATTGCACACATTGCAGCTGCACAAGCAAGCATGCGTTTGTTCATTTTTAGTTATATGTTTTACTAAATTTTTAAATGGTGTAATATCAATGTACTAGATTTTTGAAAGAAATGTGTTAAAGTAAATGCTATAAAATAATTGATAAAAGATCTTTTTCCAGTTCCCGGTAAAGTGCGAAAGCGATCACACAAAAACCGAGCGCGACAATAAAGAATAGCGAATTTAAAATTTTCTTGTGTTTTAATTCAGTTCTACCAGTGCATGGTATAAATTTAAACATATTAGAATGGACTCTCTCTATGGAGAGGGAGGGCTATCTAAGAAGAACCCCAAAAAAATATGTTTGTGTTAGATCTAACCTATGAACCTGAAAGTGGTAGTAATTCTAATCAACATGCTAATAAAGCGCAAGCAAGCCAGTCCCGAGAATACGACGACCAACAACATATGGATGCTACCACCTCAAATAAGAGACAGTGACAGGAGAAGACAACGCGCAAAAAAGAGAACCCATCAAAGTTTTTAATCTAAATCTAGATAAGTATTACAGTCATAATAATATTTACGTTGTAAAAACAAACGGAAAAAATATTGGTAAATTACACCCAATGTCATATTTTCCATAAAAAAAATTGAATGTTAAAAACATTCTAAGAATCAGTTCAGCTGGTCGTAATAGGGTGAAGGTACAATTAAAATCAATTTCTGATGCTAATAACTTAATAAGTACTCTTAGAAATTGAAAACTTAAAAGCGTTTATTCCTAACCAGAGAGAAAAGGATTAATTATGGGCGTAGATGCTTCCTTTAATGAAGATTATTTAAAACAAAATAGTTGTGAAGTTTTAGAAATAAACAGGCTAAAACATAAGGTAACAGTCGACGAAAAATCGGTATTAGTGCCAAGGCAGATGGTTATTCTAACATTTGAGGGAAATTCTTTACCCAACTGTGCCATAATACTTAGATAGTGTTTATTTTCCTATAGTACCTTACATTCCAAGGGTAGTACAATGCTATAGCTGTCTTAGGTATGGACATGTTTCAGAACAATGTCGTAATAATAAGCCTTTATGCAAAACATTCACAAAAAAATTAGAAGAAGGACCCTCTTGTAGTGACTCTGAAATGTTTTTGCTTATATTGTAAAAATAATGAACATAAGACTATCTCCAAGAGTTGCCCACATTTTAATACACAACAAAAAATAAAAAATCACATGGCGACTTCTAATGCATCATACATGGAGGCCAAAAACTATATACAAAACTCATGCGCAGAAGTTTCCACGTCTAATCAATTTGAAGTTTTAAATAACTTAACAAATTATGACAATGATTTTCCTAGTTTACCGAAACAAACAGCTCATTAACTTATGCCTCAACTTCCAAGTCGTCATATCAACCTACAAAGAAACGAAAAGCCCCAATCTCACCTTCACAATCCCCTCAAACCTCTCCTATGTTCCCTTTCAGATTTGGACCATCTCAGCCACTTCTGGCTAACCATAATACACCTCTTACAACAAAGGATGAAATTGTTAAGTAATTTTCTGAATGGTTTGTCAATATAATTACTAATATCGGGAGTTTGGAGGATCTCAAACATCTTGATAATAATCTATTAAAAGGGGAAATAAATAAACTATTGGATAGCATTTCAAAGAATATTCCTAATGTTCCCGTCGATAAATAAGAATTATATAATTATGCAGTTGAACGCTCGTTCCGCTGTAGCAAATAGATATAGTTTGGTAAAGTTTTTTAATGAATATAATGTAGATGTAGCCCTAGTGAAACTTGGTTTAAACCCACTCAAAATATATTTTTTAATGGATACAATATGATAAAACATGACAGATATGATGGTAAAGCTGGCGTAGCTACACTGCTTAAAAAATCATTTCGATATAAAGAAATAAACATACCTAACAATTTTAATTTAGATATCAATTGTTGTGGTGCTCAAATCTTTCTAAATGACTCATTAAACCTTGAATTATATCGATATTATAGACTACCGAATGTCGCCACAAATAATAGTGAGTGGTTAAATATATTCAAAAATGTCAGTTCATCTCATATAATAGGTGGTGATTTTAATGCCCACAATGGCATATTGGGGATATGGAAAAAATGGCGACCAAATTCTTACAGCCGTAGACGAATGTGACCTTACAATTTTAAACAACGGTGATCCCACAAGATTAACTAGTCCTAACATTCATAAATCAGCGGTCGACATATCTTTGTGTTCTTCGGATATTGCATAAAAAATCACCTGGTAAATTATTCGCGATACACTAGGATCAGACCATCTCTCCCCATTCTCATGAAAATAACCGCATCACATACTTCTAGTGAAATTATTTATCCTAAATCCAAATGGGCTACGAACAGAGCCGATTGGAACCTATACGAACAAAGAATATCTCATAAGTTCTCAGCCATACCCGCATTCGAACTCACCGAAGATAGTGTAAAATGGTTTAGTGAGCAAATCAATGACTCTGCTAACGATTCGATACCTGTTAAGAAACCTTTCAAAATTAAAAACCGCCTTCCCCCACCCTGGTGGGATCGTGAGTGTGATGAGTGTGTAAATAAAAGAAAAATGGCTTTGGATGAATATAAACAATTAAGCACTATTGATAACTTTATTAAATGCAAAAAAGCACAAGCTGAAGCAAAAAAAAACATTTAAAAATAAAGCAAAAACGGGTTTCTAAACTTAACAAAGATACTTCAAACACTAAATTGTGGAAACAAGCTAAAACTATACAGCGAATATCAGTCGATAAGAACAAAAGCACTGATTTTGAATGTTGCGAAGAATATTTTAATAGTATTGCTTCTTCGTTCGTTGAAAATGCTCCTTTAACTGTCTCAACTTTCTCACACTACGAAAACAATGATAGTGAAATAGGTAAACCATTTACATTAATTGAACTGGACTGGGCGATTAAAAAAACAACAAATACAGCTCCTGGTTATGACATAAGTTATCCTATGTTAATTCACCTCTCACTGGATGCCAAAATATTTCTATTAGAATTTTATAACGATGTTTGGACAAGGGGAGCGAACATTAATAGCTGGAAAGATGTAATCGCAGTTCCTATACTTATCAAACAAAGACTCTCTAATTTAGCAAGTTTATATCGAACAATATCGCTTTTATTATGTGTGTTCAAAACATTTGAAAGAATGATCAAAGTCAGGATAGAATGGTGGCTGAAGAAAAAAAACGTTTTACCAAGAAATCACTATGGCTACAGATCAGGACATGGTACAGTAGATGTAGTGGCAAATATCATTACTGACATACAAATCAATTTTTCAAATAATAATTATTTGGGTGGTGTCTTTTTAGACATTAAGGGCGCTTACGATTCAGTTGATCTTTATCTACTCAGAAATAAGTTATTTCAACTCAAACTACCGATAAAAGTCGCAAATATAATAATCAATTTATTTTGCAATAGGTTAGTGTACATCAGAACGTATAATAATGATAAACTCGGACCACGCAACGTTTCTCTGGGCCTACTCCAGGGATCTGTTCTGAGCCCGATTCTATTCAATTTGTATACTGCCGATGTTCATTCTTATTTAGAGGAAGTACAAATTATTCAATACGCTGATGATTTTTGCATATACATCGAAAAAAAAAGTTTGATTATTGTAAAGCTGCTTTAGATAAAGCTATCTCAAAATTTCAAAATTGGGTTAATGACAACGGATTCAATATTTCTGAAGACAAGTCTATTCTATCCTTTTTCTCTATACATAACATACCTGACTATTCCACTATAAGACTGGGTACCCTCAATCTACCAGTTAAAAAAGAAATGAAATACCTCGACATTATTTTAGACAAGAAACTTACTTGGAAACCTTTATCGAACATATAGTTGTGAGGTACAATAAAGGAATTAACTTTTTGCGTACAGTGACAAAAACTTGGTGGGGTGCTGATCAGAGAACAAGCCTTCTGTTTTATCGCATATACATTAGGTCTATCCTGGACTATGGGAGTATCCTTTATGGTTCTCTTGTGAAACGGTTGGATAGCGTACAAAACAAAGCTCTTAGGGTCTGTCTAGGAGCCATGAAATCGACGCCTATCGAACCATTGCGAGTTGAAGCCCTAGAACCTCCATTTAGACGTCAGCTTCAGGCAGAAAAATTCGTACTGAAGTCTTATTGCAAACATTCATCACTTATCGACAAAGTATGTAAATTAAACACGTCTGACCTAATATCTAAATATTGGCTTAAAAAAAAATTCTCCTTTATGCAGTGCCTTTCGTGAGACATAAAATTTTTCCAACATGATGACAAATTTATATCCAAGCAAACCGAAGCATAAATACTTCGATCTGTCGGGTTATTCTCTAACTATTATTCCTAAGTATAATTTTAATCAATCACTTGATAAAATTGTCCATACATACAGCTATGCAAAATTATGAGAATTATACTTCAATATACACGGATGCCTCTAAATCGAAACGAGGTACAGGATGCGCTTACCCTATCCCGTATAATAACAGCTATAGCAAATACAAACTTCAAATTTCCATTTACTCAGCTGAAGCCTATGTCATACTCTCAGCCTTAAACAACCTACCAGAACACTCCAATAATGTCATAATTCACTATCAGTGCTTACATCAATAAAACACAGTTACAATTCAAATACACTGGTCAACCCATTCGTTATAAAACCGCTGCCCAAGGAATCACTACTTCCACATCCAGATTTTCTATCCAAGTCTCTCATAACGAAAACATTTTGAAAGTGGAAATAATTGTTTATAGAACTTTAATAATATAATATTTGAAATAAAAAACCCATAAAACGATATCCCACACGGTAGTGGGGTGGGGGTGGTGATAAAGGGGTGGTAGTGGGGGTGGATGAAGGAAAAAAATATTTTGAGGCTTTTGGTTCTTGTACACACACTAAATCACATTTTTTTTTCATCCCTTTTAATAATGGAGGTGGTAATGGGGGTGGATAATGCCGAAAATATTTTTGAAACCTTAGCTTCTCTTGTACACACTAAATACCAATTTTATGGACTCTCACCTGCTTGATTTACCTATTTACCCCCCATTTATCCCATTTTACCCACCAACCCTTCGACGGAATAAGATGAATCTAGTTCTAGATCCCGTTAAAGTACATATGTGTACCAATTTTCAAGTCAATATCTTAAACGGTTCCAGAGTAAACGTGCGCACAAAAAAGTTACAGACCGACAGACAGACAGACAGAATTTTTTTTTGCTCAAATTGAAAATCTCGACGTTTGATGACATTCTGAACCTATTTGAACAATAAAAATTCTCAAAAATTTTTTGTCGTTACTATTATACTTCCACTGGATGTGGAAGTAAAAATAACAAATATCTAAGCGTGCCATACACTTCTGATGAAGCCTTAAATTTATGAAAATTTTATGTAATAATATAACATATAAATCATTCTGTAGTTGGCACTTATTTAGTAGTGGAGTTACTGAGTTATTAATTACTTCTTTTTTCATCTTTTCAAATGAAACATTTTCCTAAGCATGCCATGGTTGATAATGAGATTCGATACACAGATGAGGTGGAGGCCTTGCCTCAAAATTGGTTTGATAAAGAGAAACAAACTGTTTATTATTCCTCATTCCCAAGGCAACAGCTTCAAAAATCAATAAAAAATGAAACCTGCCCTGATTTGGATATATTCGGTACCTACGAAGTTGCACTAATGAGGACTAAACCTTATATAAATTCCATGGAAGCTTATCGAAAAGCAACCATAACTTGCACTGATATATTGAGTGTGACGATGAGGATTCAGAATATGAGAATATTCCAGAGGCCCCAAAAATAATTGTACCCGTGACCACCGTGCAGAGTTTTAACTTACCAAAAGAACAAATATATACAATTCTTTACACACAGCAAGAAAATAATCAAATCCAAGAAAGTGATATATTGCAAAATCACATTGAAAGTGCACCTGAAATGACGTCTGAAACTAGTTGACAACGGTTCGTTAGGAAATTGTTCTGAATGCAAGGAAAAATGAAGGTAAGTAATTGTATTTTTTTTTATTTTGATGCGAAACTAATGCAACTAATTGCAAAAAGTAGGTGCATTGTACGACGAGCGTAGAAAGTGGGGCAATTATGACGAAGTGAAATTAAAGAATTAAATATTGAATTGTGAAAGTCATTAATTTTGTTTAAGCTGCCGCGCTGGTTGATATTTCTGTTTGGGTGAAAAAATTGCTTTTTTGTGCAGCCGTACGTGACATGAGTATTTCACGTTCTCAAAACAGGCCGAGAAATTCAATTTCACGGCCGTTACCCTTAGTAACGGCCAAAAAACTAAAAGTCACTTTCATAATAATTGACGTTAAGTCACTTCAAAATTGACATTTCTAAAATATGACAAGCAAAAATTGTTATATTTTAACTCGCTGTAACATTTTTCATATATCAGTTTGGATTTTTCTGGTATTACATAGGCAAGCGTCGAATTTATAATACTTTTTAATGCTGGGGGAGTACAAGAAATTGAAATCTCTTTATCGCTCTCAGACATTTTTACGATTATTCGAGAATTATCAAGTATATATTCAAAATATACCGTTTCCATAGAAACGGTCTGACGTTAAGGCCACCGCGTTTATTTAGCAAAATATAGCATAAACGGTTAAGCATAAACGGTTAAGCATAAACAGTTATTACTAACTGTATTATTAACTGTAATTTACGGTTGCATAAAAAATAGTGTTTATACCATGACCACGAAATTTTTTAGCGCCCTCGAAATTATCGTCGAGGCCGCTTGCGGCCGAGGCAAGATACCTCGGCCGCAAGCGGCCTCGACGATAATTTTTCTCTCGGTACGTAAAAAGGAATTTCACGGCCTTGGTATAAAAATAACTATTATTTACAATAATATATGTAATTTTGACATTTCTGATTGTTTTGTAAGTTTGAAAATGACGATTTGTTGACTGTTCTTTCCATCCATGTGGAGAGTAATTCCACCTGCTGTCATAGCAACCACCTCAAAAAATGAAATTTGGCAAACGTCGATAGGTATAATATTTTTGTATAACGTCAAACTGTGATTGTCAATAAAATAGTATACATACTTCTGTGCAAAGTTTCATTTTTGTCTCGACCATAAACTGACCTAGGAGCTACTCACCCTGATCAGCTATCTTAGCTCTCGACAAAAATAAAACTTCACCTAAGTGTGCAATATTCTTTTTTGTCTGACTGACATTAAAACTGATATTTTTAATTCTAGTCTGAAGTATTAAAAATTGTAATTCCTTCTGCAGTTTTTATAAAGTAGTATTTTTAACACTAGTGTGAAAAATAACAATCGTACTTGTAATTGTTAGAAAGTCAAATTTAATAAACTCTCAAAAATGACAAATTATACAAAATTTTAATTTTACAAAGCAATAAAGTTGTACAAAAATATTTTATGTAACGTGCAAATAGTTAGTTTGAATTCTACATTGCGAAACACCCGCACTCACAAAGCAATACATACATTAGATTTCATCTTCCACCGTTATCACATTATATTGTTTCAATTTGCTAGATATTGTAACCTCTGTATTTATCCTTAGTGTATAACTTTCCCTCATTCCGTGGTCCAGTATTGTATGTAAAATTTTTAAAAATGCCTCTACGGGCCCCTAATCGAGAAGAAATTGTGTTTAATCTTTTCCTATCCACATCCATTCTTTCTCTTCTCTCGTTAGTTTAGGTACACGGTACATAATTGTTCTGATTTTAAAATTGTGACTGGCTGTATGGAGCTATTCCGAAAGCCATAGAAAAAAAAGATCTTTTTCAACTATATTTTACGGTCTAATACCGGCCTTAGCAATAATCCAAGAAATCAATGGTTTCTGTTGCATACGTCGAAAGTGCCAGGACCTCGAAAATTGATATATACGTTAGTAATTATTCATAAAGCACCATTTTATTACGAAAGCGAAATTACTTTAAAATTGGAATTTAGTAATGATTTTTTCTTTATTATTGGAATTAACAGTAAGAAAATCATCACAACATGAACTAAAATAGTCATATTTGTGTTATTTTCTTATAATAGTTCGGATATCAATACTAAGGAAATATTAAAAAAGTACATTCTTTATTTTTGCAGATTATTATTGATTTATTTTACATTGTCTCGTAGTTGGCCAAGGTAGTAGCAACTGCACACCTGCGTCTGGGACAAAACAGTATTGGAGCCTTTTTGGTACTGAAAGCTTTTGTTATTTGAGTTATTTGAATAGCCCGCCTAACCTGTCAGAGGTTGGCAGCACTGAGAACCAAACGAGAAGACTGCAGCGGGATTATGAAAATACGATCCGAATGGTGTTTGCGAACCATAGCGAAACTTGATACGACTCAAAGTCGAACCGTGAACGAACTTATGAATTCAGTTCGGATACGGTAAAAGCAATCGTCGGTAAAGTTCGTGATACTATATCTAATGGCACATGGTTTTGATCAAACGGAATGTTCAAAATATGTTTTTTGATACTTGACTTTTAAATTATTTTTTTTGTTGTTTAATCGTTTAATATTACAAATATTATAAAACTATAATAACTATTATTACCTGACAAGTTATACAAGTCAAGGTAAGTAATTTATTATATTAACGATGTATGTAGTTATTTGAAGTTTTTCTAATAAGTATGTATTTTTATGTCTGTTTTAGATGCTGCCCAAGTTCCAAGAAACTGATAGAGAAGAGATAGAAATCTTCGTTCAATAGCTGCCCGCAAAACTATTCGCGAACAAAATGATCCCTTCAGACTCCCTGAAGTAAGGTTAACTGAATTATTTAGTGACGTCAAAGACTTAGCGAGATACCTAAGAGCTCAACTAACACCACATCTAGTTGCCCCAAGATCAAGAAGACGAATTACAGCTGAAAAAAGTTATGGTGGCATTGCGCTTCTATGCAACGGGGCCATGTCAACGATGTGTTGGTGAAGAATATAATTACGGTCTTAGTCAAGCATCTGTGCACTTTTGTGTACATGAGGTTACAAATGTGATTGTAGAATTTTTAGCACCACAATGTCAAATTTCCAGATACTATTGCCCAGAGGAATAGTATAAAAGCTGAGTTCATGAATAAGTTTAGGTTTCCAGGAGTAGTAGGGACAATTGACGGTATCCATATAGCTATTTTAAAACCAATTTATAACGAACAAAACTTCATTAATAGAAAATGTAAGACAAATGTGTACTTCACAAATATGTAGGTAGGAAAATTAAATTACCAGTAGCAATTCACAGCTACAATATACTATTTTTTTTATTTCAGGTTACCATTCCATAAACTCAAATAGTTGGGATGCAAAATTAAAAATTTTAGAAATATTTGCAAATTTTGGTGGATAAACTCACAATTCATTCATTAGGAATCAATCACAGTTGAAAACTTACCTAGAAAGAAACCAGCAACAGGAAGAAGCGGGATTCCGGATATCCTCAAAGCCCCATATTAATGACATCTTTTATAAACCCGCTAGAAGATACACCACAAGCAAGGAATAATAACGCCCACATTTGAGCACGTAATACAATATCATGTGACAGAAGAAAGGCTTGAATAAATGTTTTGAAGAGGGGCGATGTAACCAAATCAAAGAAATTGATTATGGTAGAATATGCTCTAAACATTTAATTTCAGGTAAATAAGTAACTTAATCATTCATATAGCTAATACAAAAAAAGTTAATACATAAGTTTCGTATGGCATACGAAATATTTTTAGGTAAACCTTCCAAGTTGGAAGACCGAAATAACCCGGACTGGATTCCTGCATTAAATATTGGTTAAAAATTCATAACATTGCCAAAACCATATAGCAAAGATAGATTTGCTAGAATGGAGAGCAGAAACAGATTACGAGAAGATGTAGAGGTTGCAATGAATTTAAATATTTGGGTTTTGCATGATTTTCCTTACATGCAGGTTTAACATGCTTTATTTTATTTTCAAGAAATTATTAATTTTTAAATATTAGATAGCAGATATTGTATATTTCGCATTTTCGTTGTGTTTGTTATACCGTCAAAGGGGGCGAACCAGGACAACGGGGTAAATCAGAACAGATTGATACTGATTTAAAAATTCGCGGTTTTCTTCATTAAAACCAATGTTTTTGGAATGAGTAATATAGGATATCATAAGTAGAGTTAACGGCGAGTAAAATCACGCATGGAGCTGTTAGTTCATTTCGAACCACACGCTGTTGAGATGTTACAAAGACAGTGCAGGTATTTCTCGATTTATTGTGTGCTAGAAAACTTTTTTGGAAAAAGGTATTTATAATAGGATTTCAGTATTGGTAGATTAAAATAGTATACCTATTAGTATTGCCTTGATGTTGAGTATAGTTTGATTTGATTATTTCATGCAGTTTACTTTAAATGATTTTTTAAACCTTTTGGTTCATTTACATGGGCGAATTGGGACAATGGTACAAAACTACAGAAAAACGCCTGGTAGCAAAGTTTACCAAAATTATGACAAAAAAACGTTTGAAACTGCTTCACGCCAGTTCAAGAGGGGCCAAATAACCCCTCGGGAAGCACAGGAGGTCAACGCTCCAACGACATTCTCGTGTTACAAATATTAAGCCTGAATCTATCATCAACTATGATGAAACGTGCTTTGTGGACGATCCTGGCCGCAAAAAGGTCATGGTAAGGAGAAAAACACGACATCCGGAACGTATAATCGACTCAACAAAAACATCAACATCAGTGATATTTGCAGCAAGTGGTGTGGGTACTCTGTTGTCCCCATTTATCGTTTATAAAAGCGAGCAACTATATGATACTTGGTTGGTAAATGGACCAAAAGAAATGGAAGAAATTCGAGTGGTTGGTTCGATTAGCTACTGTTTGAAGAGTGGTTTATTTCTATTGCTCTCTCTTTCTTGAAAAGACAACCGGTGCCAAGGATAATTATTGGAGATAACTTATGTAGTCATCTTTCATACAGAGTTATTGAACTATGTGAAGAAAACGATATAAAGTTGTGTTTCCTCCATCCAAATTCGACACATTTTACGCAGCCACTTGATGTGGCTGTGTTTGGCCCGTTGAAAAAGTGTTGGAGACCAGTCCTCCAGGATTGGAAGAAAAAATACAAGGGTTCTTTACCGAAGCAGTATTTTCCAACCTTATTAAATACAGCTATAGTCAAATTAGAAAATTTGAACCAAAATATTAAGAGAGGATTTTCTGGAACTGGAATTATCCCACTTGATAGAATTCAAGTATTGAAACGTTTGCAACAAAAAAGAAATCTTGAGCAGGATGACCCTAAGGCACGGACAGCGGTTGTTGTAGACTTGCTGAAGGAAATCAGAAATGCTTGTAAACCAACAGTAATCAAAAAGAAGAAAGTTTCTGTTGAACCGGGTAAGAGCATTTCGAAAGAGAATTTTCCAACACCGATACAAGCGGCACCATCAATAAGCAACACTGAACAAATAGAGACTTTAGGTGACACTTTTGCTGTCGAGTCTGAGATAAGTTTAGCCTTTGAACCTGAATCAGAAGACGAAGATCATTTTGAAGACATTACTATGGAAAACCTCTCCATTGAAGATTTTATTGAGGTTGAATTTGTGACAAAAAAAGGCAACAAATATTACATAGTATTAAAGAACTTGGTGAAGATATTGAAGTTACATTTCTTCGCCCTAACAGAAAAAGAAGAAATTGCTTTCTTTTTCCTCATGTGGATAATACGTGCACAATTAATTTGAACCAAATTATGAAAAAACTGCCTAAAACAAATAAGTTACGACGAGGAGGATATGAGTTTCCCGTTAATATGGAACTGAAATCATACACTATTTAATTCTGAATTTTATATTGTCGTTATCAGATGGATTTTTTTGCTAAGTTTATTTGCGTTAATTATTTATAGGTAGAAAAATGTTTTAATTTATTTTTATACTGTTTTTGCAATAAATATAAATAATTGTAATGTTTGTGCCTTAAAAAGTGTATTATTTTGAAATAAATGATGTTTTAATTACTTTTGGTTGTTTAAATTACCTACTTTTTCAACAATATATATATCGTAATAGCTAATAACTTTTGTATCTCGATTAACCCCATACGCGGAGCTACTTGAACATTTCACGACTTCAAATACTCTGTCATGATGGACCCCCTATGCGGGTCAATCGGAACACGTAAAAAAAAAATAAAACATTAATTAAGCAGTCGAACCTAAAAAATGATGTAATGCATTTTTCAATAGCAATAGCAACCGTGGTTATTTTCCCCCAAACGGAATTTTTCCGTACTTCTGAGAGAACGTATTTATAAAAACACCAAGAAACCGTCCTGACTGACCCCGTTTGACGGTACCTATAAATCAAATAAGTATATCAGGTATAACCCGACAAATTATTTTAATAATCGTAGAAAGAAAATTTCTGTGATATGGACATGTAATGAGGATGGAAGAAAAGACATGGCCAAAAAAAGCTATGAAGTATGTCCCAACAAACAGAAGAAAGAGAGGAAGGCCAGCATTGACATGTATGAATGAAATAAGAAAGATAATGAGAGATAGAGCTGTGAACCAACTCATACGTCTCATATTGTACAGCCGTTAGATGTTTGCGTGTATAGATCTGTAAAAGCCTCATGGAGAAGAATACTCCGAAATTATCATCAAGAGACAGGTTTAAAAAAATTAGACAAGCTAATATTTCCATCCCTGATGAAAAAGTTAGATAAATCTGGTTGCTTGTCTAGAAGAAATGCTGTAGGAGGCTTGAAGGCTCCGGAATTTACCCCTTGTGCAAAGAGAAAATGTTGAGAAAAGCCGAAATTGCAAATGAAATGCAGTCCCACTCTTCCTTCAACATCATCACATGAAGAATCAGTTGAAACAGACAAGAATATTTCATCGACATCGTCAAATTCCAGTAATAAAAGTACTGATCCACCCTCTGAATATTTTACACAAGGGCTTGAACTTGCGATTATATCAGTATTGAAAAATAATTTAAAGATTTTATACTTACTTTTGTTATTCATGATTTTCACTTTCATAATATAGTTTTAGTGAATGAAGATTCAAGTTTTATTAAACAAATGAAGAAAATCTTTGTTGATATCCTTATTTGTTATTTTAGCTTTGTCATTCCTCATTTGAATTTACCGATTAGTTGCAAATAAATTTTATTTTTATGGTAGTTTCTTTTTTTGCAAAATATGTGTATTGTTGTCAATTTTAGTCCAATCAACTCAAACATTGCCACAGTGTAGATTTTAAAGATAGATGTCAATGTTGTACTTTTAATGGGGTAACATTGACATCTACCCTATTTAAAAAAAAAATCATACGAAATTAACTCACATTTATTTTGAGACAATAACTATGGCAAAAGTTTCTATTTATATTACATATCAATTTATATAAGCGTCCATTTTTTTTCAAGTTCATAATTTTCTTGAAAATAAAACATAAAGATGTGTCAATGTTTGCCTCCCTTTACCTTATAGCTAAAGTTGAAAGCAAGTACTCGAGAGAAAGGGCTGCGAAACCAACACATGTAATCTAAATTAGAGCTCTCCTGGGCTTACTTTATTTAGCAGGCTGTTTGAAAAGTAACCGGTTGAGCACAAAAGACATCATCATAACCCCCTTCCTCAATACCGAAACATGCAAAAAACACCCAAACGTGCTGAAAATTGTTTTCTACACGTTTTCAAGGGCGGGGAATACAACGCTGATATTATTTAGCCTCCGACCCTTAACCAACTACCCCTAAATGCATAAAACCACCCTTTTCTCTAATTTTTCGTTATCAGGCATGCGAGTACTTGTTTTTTTTTTTTTTAGGAAACTCAATATGTCCTGTAAAATTTAGCAACCAATCATCCCAGGGTTAAAACCACCCCCTCCCTCAATCTTGGAGTCCCTCAAAGGGAAGGTTTTGAAGGTATTTCCCATTTTCAAGGGTGAAGAACACGATCGTGGTATCACTTTCTCTCCTAGTCCTCAAAAACTACCCTTGTATGCCCAAAATTATCGGTTTTTCTTATAGTGAGATCACAAGCGCTCATTGGATCAGCTTTTCTAGGAAGAGAATTTTTTTATTGCAGCTTAAGAGGAGTTTGATAGGATGTGTTATGCGTATGTATTATGGTCGTGTATATGCATAGTCGACTTTTTTATTATATATTTATTTTCACATTATGTACATCATTTTTATTCTTATGCTAGGCATACGTCATGTTGATTTAATGGGAAAAGGGGTGATTTTATGCATTTAGGTGTAGTTGGTTGGGGTTGGGAGGCTAAATATTATCAGTATCGTGTTCCCCGCCCTTGAAAACGTGTAGAAAACAGTTTTCAGCACGTTTGGATGTTTTTCGCATGTTTCGGTATTGAGGGAGGGGGTGATTTGAACCCCCGAGGGTCGTTATGATGTCTGATTGCGAACTTTACATGACATATTGAGTTTCCTCAAAAAAAATTCGATCCAACAAGTCCTCGCATGCCTGACAACGAAAAATGGAAAAAAAGGATGGTTTTTGCGTTTAGGTAGTTCGACGGGGAAGGGACCGCGTGAATATCATTATCGTGTTGACCACCCTCGAAAACAGGGGGTGGCCATATTTGGTCGCTACCCTTGCATTTTTGGGGTTTGACTCTTTTTGCAACTTTCGTATGGACTAATCTTCTGAGGCTTCTACAGCTAAAAAGGAAAGGAGTTAGAAGGTTATACCCATAGAGACTTTTATTCAGGACGGTGAAAGGAACATCATACTAAAATTTGAGCGAAATTAACCGAGTACCAGTTTCCATTGTCCCTTGGAGGCTGTTATACAGCCCGCTCTATAATTGAACCCTACCCTTAAACTGTCATGTTTGTTAGTTGCCTTTTCGATTTCCTTGCAAGATTCAATTGCGATTTTTAAATCCAGCTGAGATTTCTAATGTTTTCCGTTCATACTCAAGTTTGTATAACAGGCGGAAACAAATTGAAATTCCGCAGACAAGAGCTGCCCATGCACATGTGGTGGGGAAAGCAAGTGGCACAATTGTAGGATGTGTTAAACGATAAAAAAGAATAGAATAGTTGCTTCGCTCTCGCTTGCTCTTATTGCCCGTACCAAAGCAAACATTTTCCGATAGTGTATACACTTTTAACCTATCCTCAGGTAGCTTGCTTGTAGCTATTAAGTCCTTAAAATCTTAAATGTACGCACTTTTAGTCTACAGTACATGTAGCAATACCCCCACCCGGTAACTTACTAGATCTAATAATATCGTTTAGGAGGAGCCACTTACTTTTGCTAATAATTTTAACCTAGTTTAAGGAGGGCGTTCAATTGTTATTGCAAGAATTTGGTGTATTGTGCTTATTAGCCTTCAGGGGTGGCGACTCTCCCTCGTAACATCGAGAGCGAGCGTCGTTTCCTCCGAGTTAAATTAGAAGGCAAGATAAAGAAAAAAATGTACGTTAAATTAAGGGGGTCGAATAGTGGCATGTAATAAGCTGCTTACAAATATAGATTTAGTTTTACTCGGGAAACAGTGTCTTATTTTTCAAACATCCCCCAGTGGAGTCAATATATTCAGGGTAACTTTCTAAACCGATAAACCTCCCCAAGTTCGCGCTTGTAAGCCGCGGCCGAACTCAGGATCAGGAGCCTGCGAGGGGTGGTGTTCTTTCAGGGCGGTCCAGTGGGCCTTTACTTTAGTACTTCTTAGGTCGGGCGGAAGGGAAACTACCTTGGCCTGGTGGCAGCGGCGTTACCGCCCTTATTATAAAAAAAATAATAATAAAAACAATACGCCTCCACCCCAAGGAGAAGATTGTAAACCACGATGGGGTAAAGGGTTTTTTTTTTTGTTACATTGGTGGCAGCGGTGGGGTAAAGAGCTCTGGGGTGAAGAAAACATTAGGGGATGAAATTTTTTTGAAAAAATTAGTATAGAAAAAAAATGTTTTTATTGTCAAAACAGGTGAGATAATTAAAGTTTGTTTTTGAATAAAAATATTAGGGGATGAAAATCTTGAAAAGAAATTAGTATAGAAAAAAATTCTTTTTGGATTAGAAAAACAGGCGAGATTGATTAAAAAAGCTTTTTTTTTTTTTAAGAAAAATATTAGGGGATGAAAATCTTGGAAAGAAAAAATTAGTATAGAATTTTTCTGTTTGTTGAGAAAAATAGGTGGGATAAATTAGTATAGGAAAATATTTTTTTGATTAGAAAAACAGGCGAGATTGATTAAAAAAGTTTTTTTTTAAGAAAAATATTAGGGGATGAAAATCTTGGAAAGAAAAAAAATATAGTATAGAATTTCTTTTGTTTGTTGAAAAAATAGGTGGGATATTAAAAGTGTTGTTTTGAGGAAAAAGTGGAAATTTTTTTTTTGTTGAAAAGAATTAACAAATGATAAAAATTTTTCGTTCTGAGAAAAAGAATAGAGGAAATTTTTATTTGAGAATTAATAGGTGGTTTAATTTCTTTTGAAAAAATAAAGGACTATTGGTTAGAATTTTTTTTAATTAATTTGATTGAATATTTAGTTGGAGAAAAACATTAAGATTTAATTTTTTTTAGAACAAAATATTGAGTAGGATGATTTTTCTTGAGAATCAAATAGAACGGATAGAAAACAACATTTTGTAGGAGAAAAATATTAAGATTTATTTTTTTTAGAAAAAAAAAATATTGAGTAGGAAGATTTTTCTTGAGAATCAAATAGGGTGGACAGAAAACAATATTTTGGTTGAGAATCATATTGAGATTTGCTTTTTTTTGTAAGACAAAGATATTGAATATAAAGATTGTTCATGAAAATCAAATAGGGTGGAATAGAAAATAATATTTTGATTGAGAAAAATATTAGGATTGATTTTTTTTTTTGAAAGAAATATTGAGTAGAAAGGTTTTTCTGGAGAAGAAAATATAGTGGGGAATAATGTATTTTTCTTTGAGAAAAAGACAGAGATAGGAAGATACTGGTAGAACAAGAGAATAATAAGCAGAATATACCCTAGGTTCGGTAGCGGACTTGATACTCCGTTCAAAGTGGATTTTGACAGTAGTATACGGGGAAGGTCAAAAATAAATTGGCTTACGATTATAAGGTATTTATTTAGTGGATTATCTTAAGGGTATACCTTGTTCAAGTGAAAGATGAGTTCACTGAAGTAGATTTTACGTATAGTAGTATACAGGGTAAATTAAAAATAAATTGGCTTACGATTATAAGGTATCTAGTGGATGGTTTTAAGGGTGTACCTTATGCAAGTGGTAGATTAGAGTTCAGGGGATAGGATTTTTCTTGATAGTGGTATACGGGGAAAGTCAAAAAATAAATTGGCTTAAGATTATAGGGTATCTAGTGGATCCCTTTAAGTAAGATTAGAGATAGCTAAGTAGGATTTTACTCACCTAAGTATACAGGGAGAGTCGAAAAGGAGTGAACTGAAGAATTGGGCTGAACAATTATAAACAGGTTTGTGCTTACAGCTATATTTAAGTCACAATCATGACCCCCCCCCCCCCCTCCCATTACTAACATAACTAATACTACTTCTACTGTGGTTACTACCTCCGTCACAAGTCCATTTGTGGCGTCTACATCAGGTGCAGCAGCACCCGTGGTACCCCAGAATATTGGGGGTATCTCTAGGATCCCCGCGATGTACTCGTTAGGTATGATAGCGTCAACGTTGGAAGCTTTTAGTGGTAGGGACGTTAGAAGATATCTGGAAAAACTCGAACAACGGGCTAGGATAGACAATTGGACCGAGGAAGGAACTTTAAATTTATTGAAATATAAATGCGTAGGGGAGGCTTATGATTTTTTGAGGTCGGATTCAAGTTTAGATAGGCTAACTTTTCAGGCGTTGAAGGCCAAATTAATTGACAATTTCGCGATAACTAGATTACCGGGGGAAAATCAATTTAATCTAAGTAAGTGCTATCAGAGGCACGATGAAAGCGTGTCGTCCTATTGTATGCGGCTTAGGATTTTGGGGGCCAAAGTACTAAAATAAGATTTAGGTAACGCTTCCAACGAGGAACAAGCTGGGATAAGGAAGAAAAACCAAGACTTAATTTTAAATCAATTCAAGATAGGGCTAAGGAAATAAGTTATGAAAGAAGTGGGCCTCTCGTTGCTTCGAGAAGAGAGGCTGACGTTGGAAAAAGCGGAAAAACTAGTAAAACTTCAGGAAACAACAGTGAAACTGTTACAGGGTAGGCATTCGGGTCCGCGGAAGGAAGGAAGGAGGAAGGAAGACCAGAGACCTTATGTAATTTCTCTGCATCTCAATGGGAAATCTCGTAGTTGTTTAATAGATACCGGAGCCGCTGTATCACTAATTCAGAAGAAGGTAACTCTAGAAGGACTGAAAATAGAGGAACACGAGGAAGTGGCATTAACCGGAATTACTGGTCATGCACTGTTAACTTACGGCCTGGTTCATGTAAGCTTCCTGGCACCGGCGTCAAACACGCGTATGTATGGGGAGTTTATCGTATGTGAAGATGATATTTTGGAGGAGCACGGAGAGATCGAGATATTATTAGGACGAGACTTTTTATCAGCTCATGAGGTTCGTGTCACTTGTGGTATAGAGCCGGTAATTGAAGCAAATGGGGAAATTTTGGAGAATCGACTGAGAAAGATGGATGTTTCTGGACCACCGGAATTTCTTGATCCAGTATTGGGAAGCGAACAGGATACTGAAAAAAGGAAGGTACAAATGGATAGGGAAGAAGACGATCAGGGAGAAGATAATCAATGGAAGCTATGGCTGCAAGGCGTGAAGATGTTTTATAAGGGGGTCCAGGACCGTACCAATTGCACTTACGTTACGGCTCAGGTGCATCGTAGCGCACATGAAGGTGATGAACATGCGAATGGAGGAAGCGAGGCAATAAAAGCTTCAGAAGAGATGGATGCAGACCCTACGTTAAGGACTTCACAGATTAACAGTAGCAACAGGCAATCGGATGATTTTCTATGTGGGTTCAAGGACGGAAATCGTAGCGGACAAGTAATTGAACGCCTACAGGACAGATTAGAGGGAGCAGAAAATGCAATAGCCAGATTAGAAAAGTGGCGTACATCAGTTATTAAAGAGCATAGCCTTAGAAGCGAGCGCATGATCAATGGAGAAGAGAAGGCTTTTACTAGAACAGAGACTAGCATACTATCGGTAGAAGAAGTTACTATACCCCCCCGGATGGAGATTATGTGTTTGGGTAAACCAAAGCGGAACATTAGAGGGGAGGTGCTGGTTTGCGAACCTGCAGAGATAGGCCATAAAGACGCACACGTAGCATGTACAGTAGTTGGAAACCGAGATGTCGTGCCCATGAGGATAATAAATGTTTCGTGGGAGGAGGTGAAAATAACGAAGGGACAAAAGATTGGTACAGCTATGGGAGGTGAGGAGACACAATAAACAACAGAAAATCAGACTGTCATTGGAAAAATAGACGTAACCCGGGATAAGTGGATAGAAGAAGGTTTTGACTTTGCTCATCTTGACAGCGAGACGAGGGCGGAACTGAGGAATTTACTACAAAGATATTCTGATTTATTCATGAACGATGAAGACATCCTAACCAGTAGAATAACGCTGGAAATAGGAGCGAAACCTATATGTAAAGCCCCTTATAGGATACCCTACAAACGGAGAGAAATATTACAAGAAGAGATAGAGAGGTTATTAAAATCTAAAGTTATTAGGCCTTCATTTAGCCCATGGTCGGCACCGGTAGTGCTAGTGACGAAAATGCTACCCACGGGGGAGGAAAAAATTCGGATGTGTATAGACTACAGAGGGCTCAACAGTGTTACGCAAAAGGAATATTACCCGTTACCGAATATATCAGATCTAATACAAGGTTATAAGGCAGGACAGCGAGTGTTATTCTCAGTCATAGACGTGGCCGAGGCGTATCATCAAATAGACATGGAGGAAAAGGATATACCACTGACCGGGTTCAGTACATTTCAAGGGCACTACAAATATGTGAAAATGCCGTTTGGGCTAGTCAACGCGCCGGCAACTTTTCAGCGATTCATGAATCTGACATTATCAGGGCTCACGGAAGAGTTATGCATGGTCTACTTAGATAATATAATTATATTTAATTCCGAAGGGGATAGAGAACATATAGCTAAAGATCCAAGATTATTTTACCGAATACCCTGAAGCGATTCCGTTACCGGATCAAAAAGCGGAAACGGTAGCTAAAGCCTTCGTGGAGAAGATAGTTGTTAGGCATGGTACACCGAAGAAACTATTGACTTATCAAGGATCAAATTTTGTTTCGAAATTGTTTAAGGAAGTATGTAGGATACTGGATATCGAGAAGATACAAACGGCTAGTTATGCTCCAACGTCCAATGGGCAAATTAAGAGAATGCACCGAGTTCTAAAGGACACGCTTTCTCACTACGTAGCGAAGGACTAGAGAGATTGGGATGAATGGATACCGTTCGTGCTGATGGCCTATAGGGGTAGTATACATTCTACAATGGGTTATAGTCCGTACTTCCTGTTACACGGAAGAGATCAGGTTTTACCTATAGACAGTTTTATCCGCTCAGGGCGTATAAAATACGATTGTGCGGAAAATTATGCGTCGGAATTGATGGCGAGACTGAAGCAGGTCTATACCCATGCTCACGAGCATACCGAAAAAGTGAAGAGTGATCGAATCACTAACTTCAACAAGAAGACGGAAGTTAGAACGTTCAAACCGGGAGATCTTGTGTATTTAAGAGAGATGAAGGGAAGGATAGGCCTTTCAAAGAAACTTGTCCGACCATGGACTGGACCATGTAGAGTAATGGAGGTTATCGAACCGGTAACCTATAAAGTGAGAGAGGTAGGAGAGAGACGGGAACAAATTGTTCACGTTAATAGAATAAAAAAGTACTATAAAAAGGAGAGTACGAGTGATGACGAGGGCAATGCAGAAGAGTCAAACGAGGAAGACCCAAAAAGCGACTGGGGCGCAGGAGACATTGAACCGGGAATCATGAAGCCCATTTTTCCACAGTTGATGGAAACACCTATGAAGGGAAAAGAACTCGTAGCCAACATGGTCGAAAACCGAAGTGACGACGAAGGGGAGACGGATGAGAGATGATACGGATGATACGGATACAATAAAGCCGGAGAGAATTCCGATATCATTGAGGAGGTCTGTTAGAAACCGAAGACCTCCTGAAAGATTAAACTTGTAAGGGGTTATATTGCCGCGCCCGAACCGTGTGGGGGTTGCCCAGTGCTTAAACTGAGGTCAGACGTGGTATATTTTAACAAAGATTAGTGGGGAATGAGTTTTATGTTCGCGCGGTATTAAATATAACTGTTTTAAATTTTCAGGTCAAACGGGTATTTACTAGCAATAAGATTTTCTAATATGGGATAACTGAAAAAAAAAACAACCGAGTGGCTGTTATTGGGACCTACGCAGGCACTTGGTTAAAAGAATTTTAAAGTAAAATTTAGTTAGTTCTAGCGAGTTATGTGAGCTGTTTAGATGTGTAGGTTAAGATATGTTAAGTGGTTGACTGAATATCAGATGTTATATTAACGAAATGTTATGTAGGTTAAGTGGGCCAAGAGGCGAAGCGAAATGAAGGCGAATCTGCAGGTACCTAACGGCGGTTATGCTGATGATCTTATGTACTTGGTTATCTCAGTGGCATGGGGTAGCGGGGTTGATCGCGTATGATTGCGAGGATGAACAAATAAACATTACGACAGTATCGCTCCGAAGCGTCGCAAATTGTCCGGAGCCAAGTTCCGCATATTCAAGTGAATCGGTGCAAGTGCGCGTCTTGCAACGAACTGAAACAGAGTTGCAGCAGGTATGGACTTGTTGAGTGGAGGTTACAAGGCTTATTACGCATTGCGGGATGCAAAGCCATAGCTCAGTAGTAGCGGGTGGACTTTTAAACTATATACACCGAGTGGGTGCTGAAGAATGCCGGATGATTCACCGCTACAGGACGTTGAAAATTAGTCAGCAAACTATCGGATGGATCCTCTTAAATGGTACGACCACCACCGCTTTGACTTTACATGGAGCCCTGGACGCCGCTGGAAGGTGTGACGGAATAAGTTATCAAGAAAATGGTACGTCGTGGCAAGATGTAGTAGTAACAGCCACAGTGAAAATACAAGTTATGGATTATTTCGCGGTCGTAAAGTTAAAGAACAATGAAATCATTTTTGGAACATTATTGTTTCGACTCAACCCTTGAAGAAAGCACATGGGATCTGGTAGCGCACACCAATTGTGGAGGTCAACTAAGTCAACTCTACTATGGGCGAGCCGAGAAAGTAACAAATATCTTGACCGGCGAACAGTATATAGTGATCGATAACGAACCAAAGATATTCGCGGTATCGATTGTAAAGTTGTTACGAATATGTAATTTAGAAGTGTGGCAAACGGAACATCCTCAGTTACTTGTTTATGAAGGGAGTAGCCAAACTGTCGATCCATCTACAGTGTTATTACCACAAGATACCGATCTGATGCTGTACGTTAATAGTAAATTCTTGTATGTCGAACGATCGTAAATTCTTTTATGTCGAACAATCGTATAAGCGAATTATAGACGCGTTATATGTAGACACCATACACCGAAGATATCTAATTCAGCGGGAAGTATTGAAGAACCGGTTGCTGTTGGCTACCCTTGTACCCGATGCGGTGAGCCAAATAATACAGAAAAGGGAAGGCCACATCGGACATGTATATCTTGACATGTGTACCATAACAGGAGCCACTTACTTTTGCTAATAATTTTAACCTAGTTTAAGGAGGGCGTTCAATTGTTATTGCAAGAATTTGGTGTATTGTGCTTATTAGCCTTCAGGGGTGGCGACTCTCCCTCGTAACTTCGAGAGCGAGCGTCGTTTCCTCTGAGTTAAATTAGAAGGCAAGATAAAGAAAACATTGTACGTTAAATTAAGGGGGTTGAATAGTGGCATGTAATAAGCTGTTTACAAATATAGATTTAGTTTTACTCGGGAAACAGTGTCTTATTTTTCAAACATCCCCCAGTGGAGTCAATATATTCAGGGTAAATTTCTAAACCGATAAACCTCCCCAAGTCTGCGCTTGTAAGCCGCAGCCGAACTGAGCAGCCTGCGAGGGGTGGTGTTCTTTCAGGGCGTTCCAGTGGGCCTTTACTTTAGTACTTCTAAGGTTGGGCGGAAAGGAAACTACCTTGGCCTGGTGGCAGCGGCGTTACCGCCCTTATTATAAAAAAAACAATAATAAAAACAATACGCCTCCCACCCCAAGGAGAAGATTGTAAACCACGACAGGGTAAAGGGGGGTTTTTGTTACGTACATAATTAACAATATCTGGGTATATTGTCTTAGGAATATGTTCTATATTACTGCTGCATTCTTTGATATCTACCAATTATGACGATTTTTTCTCTGTATCTAGTGGTACTTTCTGCATCCAAGGTGTTATAATAATCTATACACAATAAAAGTCAAATTTTCTTAGAGCACGCAAGTAGGTAGGGCGCCACTTGAGCGTGGGAACTTTTTGAAGACCGTGGGAACCAAGATCAAAGGAAGCCGTCACTGGGTGACCTTGGGAACTGGGTCAGCTGGTGTGACGGACAGCCTGGGTCAGCGGCGGGTGAGACTGACAGGTTACAGCGGACAGGTGACAGACTGACAGGTGACAGATTGACAGGTGACAGGTTACAGCGGACAGGTTACAGCGGACAGGTGACAGCGGACAGATGACAGTGGACAGGTGACAGCGGACAGGTGACAGTGGACAGGTGACAGCGGACAGGTGAAAGATTGACAGGTGACAGACTGACAGGTGACAAGAGAGGTGTGACAGGGCCGCCCGTTCTAAGCATATAAATGGCACTTAGAGCTTGGTAATTTGAATTTTATGTATGAAATCATGTCCCCGGGTTCGAAACACGTCGGAATCCGCTATAAAATACCAACTTCCGGTTTCAACTACCGGTCGTTCAAAACATGCGATGTAGGGTATCAAATGAATCGTCTCGACGTCTAGAATAAGAATTTAACTGTATTTTCGTTCTAAATGTAAAAATGGCACTTAGAGCTTACTAATTTGAATTTTATGTATGAAATCATGTCCCCGGGTTCGAAACACGTCGGAATCCGCTATAAAATAACAACTTCCGGTTTCAACTTCCGGTCGTTCAAAACATGCGATGTAGGGTATCAAATGAATCGTCTCGACGTCTAGAATAAGAATTTAACTGTATTTTCGTTCTAAGTGTAAAAATGGCACTTAGAGCTTGATAATTTGAATTTTATGTATGAAATCATGCTCGAAACACGTCGGAATCCGCCCCGAATTTTGGGGGCCCACCCACTTCTGTAGTAGGTAACCAGCCGCCTGGCCCACCCACCGACCCCCGAATTTTGGGGGCCCACCCACTTCTTAATTTTTGCGCCATCTATCAATAATTTCTTAAAGATTTTCCCATAGATGGAGCGACATTTTTGCAGCTTTGAGGAATCGACCCCCGGACATTTGGATTGGTAGCGTGGCGTTTAAACAGCTAGGTTACCATCGTACTTGTTTTTCATAAGAAGACAATTACTACAGCTAGGTCGCCTGACCGGGTGTTGCGGCCGAGGTCCGCCCCCTGCAGTGCGATATATGTAAGCGTCTTCGGTGCATTAATTGCAAGAATATATGCAAAATTCATCTTAAAGCTCGCTCTAAATAGAAAACATGGACTCAAGTGCCTTATTTAATACTGATGCTATAGTGGAATATAAAGTATAAGTAATTAGGACAATCTTCAGTTAAATTGTGATTTGACGGTAAGGTAGAAAAAAATACTCAAAAACAGTATTGAAGAGAAACCAGGGGTACATTCATTTTTATGGTAAAAAAGGACAATCTTTCAATGTTGGAGTGCAAAAAAATTTCGCATACAAAATTTTTTTATGAGAGATGGCGGTAAGGTAAAAACAGTTTAAATAATTTATTGGAACAATATAAAGCGTCGTAAAGGTAATATTTAAAAAGGAATTTATTAAAATCAGAAATATATTAAATCTAACACAATGCAATAATATAAATCGTAGCCCAACATTACACATCGCAAGGAAATAAAACCGAGAAAGCGTTGATATGTTGTTATTTCATAGGAAACAGGAAAGATGATAAACCTGCCTACATAGCCACAAAGTGCACATGATGACAAAGCGAGTTGAAGGAAGTTGATAAATATATTCCATTAGTTGGTTATGTGAAAATTGAAAATATCATTTAGTACTGATGTAGATTTCGACGAGTATAAAAAAAGCATAAACTGAGATTGAGATCACTTACTTTCCAAGTTATAATTTTGTTAGCAAGTGTTTGTGCGCATTACCGATTTAAGGTAAGTTCTATTAATTTATTTTATTGCAATTATGATTGAGGTCAAAACATAGGGAAGACGAAAATATTGCATCCTTAAATACTGAAATTTAATAATTCTTCTAATGTTACAAATAAATTCGCGAAAATCCGTATATTTATGTTTTTAGACCGATTATGAGGTCTAAATTTAATAAAATAAAAAATACGTCTTGATGAAATTTCAACTCATTCGAGGCGAAATTTACACACAAGGAGACTTGGGTTCTACATACTCTCTACAACATACAGGGTCTGTCATTTAAAAACTCCCCAGATTCGTAACTTCCTTATTTTTAACCACATCAAATTGTAGATATTTTTAAGGCCTGCATGCACACAGTGATTTTAAACATTTTTTTAAAATTATTACGAAAAAATTAATTTCCCTGAATATTTTTTCCCTCACTCTGTACATGAACTGCGTTAATGTTTTTTTATAAACGTTTTAATTAGCTTCAATTTATGTTATTATGTCATATTGGAAATTCTTTTTCATTTTAGAGAAATTAAAAACGCTCTCGCTCTTTCCAATTACAAACTGATTTTTTAAAATAACTGAAAACATGTAAATAATAATTTTATGCTTTATTTGTAAAATACATATCACAAACAATCCTCAACGTAACAAAACAGCAACAAGAAACAAAAGAAATAAATATTTTTAAAAACAAACTTTATTAAAATGTACTAAATAACAGGAAATTGCAACATTTTTATTTCTTTTGTTTCTTGTTGCTATTTTGTTACGGAGAGAATTGTTTGTGATATGTCTTTTTACTTATAATTTTCAGTGTAAAAAGATCGTAATACGTTCCAATTGAAAGAAAATTTTAAAATCTTTTAATTTTTACAAAACTAAAACTTTAGTAACAGTACCTACAAGGCTCGGTAATAAATAATACAGGAGCTAATCGTAAATTATATTTTATTTGTAACTTTTCCTCATTTTCAATTCTAAAATTACAGTTATATACAGGGTTAACCATAAATTATATATTATTTGTATTTTTTCACTAAATTAAAACCACAGATATTTTATGATATTCATTGTTATACAGAGGCGGTAAATAGTATCAACTAAAAACAAGTCATAAATAATACTGGGTAGCCATAAATTATATTTTATTTGTATTTTTTTTTCACCGAATTACAGATATTTTATGATTTTTACTGAAATTTGCTGCTTTTTCATCTGAAACAAGTTATACAAGGGTTAGATATAAATTATTTTATTTGTATTTTTTTCAGTTCTAAAATTACAGTAATTTTACAAAAGCTTTATTATAATGTACTGAAAAGTTGTCTTTATTTTTTTTATTATTGCGATTTTTCGTAACTTTAATTTTTTGCTGCTTGAAATTATAACAGCACCTACAAGGGTCAACAGATACTTTTTATAATTTTTACTGAAATTTTCTACTGACTTTGTCTTTTTTTCTTTCATCTTGAAGCTACAATTATATAGGATGTTTTTATTTTACAAAAGCTTTATGTATTGAGACCGTGATTGTAACTTTTTAATTCTAAAATTACAGCTATATACAGGGTATGTGATTTTAACCACTGCTTTTTAAACAGATGTACAGGGCTGGTCATAAATTATATTTTTCCCTGAATTACAGATATTTTACTCGATATTTGGCACTTTCTAAAATGGGGCGGGGTAGAAAAACACGGCGTTATTATTATTTTAGCTGTTTATTTAAACCAATATTATGTACAGGGTGTTCTCTATTTTTATTGTATGTATGTAAATATGGAGTTACTTTATCGTGGATTTTCTGTCTTATTCTCAATATTTCTTCGGGTGCTACTGAAAAGAAGAACTCTGTAGATTTTGTCGCCTGAAACATTTCATAAGTCGCCTCCATTAGTTTATCTTCTAAATTGGTAATAATACATGGTCCTTCGTGATAAACAACTACCAAATCGGGAAATTCGTCTCTGGCCATCGCTAGCAAGGGATCGTAAACTTGGTCATTAACTTCATTCCAAAAATGTATCGGTATAGGCGCATCACACACTGCAATGCCCTTTTTAATATCTGAACGAATACCAAATCTTTCAACTTGTTCATAAAACATCATCGCCGCAGGTAGACAACAAGCATAATACTTCAATCTAACAAATATTTTCTCCATAATTTCTTGTATTTTATCTTGTGGGGTAATATCTGGCGGGGCCTGAGTACTACTACTACTACTACTACTACACTTTTTGGCGTGTCTTTTCATATTTTTCTTATTTGAAAAACATTTTTGACAGGCGCGACAATTAATCATTTTTTTTTTTTTTGGTCTAATCACTTCGGCACTCAAAAGACTACTAACCGGCTGACGAGAGATTTTTCTTCTTTTATAGTGAAAATTCGGAATCAGCCTATTACCCCCATATCAATAAGTATATTGAGAAGATATTGATAATCTTGTCCCGATGATTTATTTATACATATCATATCAACAATTTCATTTGGATCAGTAATCTCACCGCATTCAAATATGCGACTATCTTTTGTGGAAGCAGGGGTAGTCGAACTTCTTTGAGCATTTCTCTTTGGTGGAAACAGTTTTGATATAATATTTTCATATTTCCAGGACTTATTTGGGTTTATCCGAAACTTATGCCCATATCTTCGCATGTGGGCTTTGGTTAGTGTGAGTATATTTTTATAGTTTAATATATCCTCGCTGTTAAAACTTTGAGGCTCCCTCTTTGTCAATAATTCTGCTAGACCATTCGTTAAAGGAAATTTATTCTCCTCGACATGTAGAACATTCTTTTTAATCACCACTGGTACCTCGCCAATCATGAGATTTGAGCCAACATGTTTTAAACCATAACTGTTAGGCTCAATATTCAGTAGAAAAGACATGTTGTTCTCGTAAAGTTATGTGTATGATTAACTCGATTGCCTCCCCATAGGCCTATATAAGTGTTTGATGGGTTTTGATGGAAGTTTGATGGAGGTTTGATGGAGGTTTGATGGAGGTTTCATAGAGGTTTCATGGGGATACATACCTGTAAAAGCTGTACCCGTAAAAGCTGTGAGAGCGGTACCTGTAAAAGCTGTAAGAGCTGTAAAAGCTGTACCAGTAAAAAGTCGTAAGAGCTGTACCAGTAAAAGCTGTATCTGTAGGCCTATATAAGTGTTTGATGGGTTTTGATGGAGGTTTGATGGAAGTTTCATGGGGATACAGACCTGTAAGAGCTGTACCTGTATACCTGTACCCGTAAAAGCTGTGAGAGCTGTACCTGTAAAGGTGTAAGAGCAGTGAAAGCTGTACATGTATACCTGTACCTGTATACCTGTAACCGTAAATAGATCTGTATCCAGTGTACTTTTCAGGAATGCGGCAGCTGTGGTGGGAGGAGAAGACTGAGGTGCTTTTAGCAGCGATCGTGAGGGACAGATCATCATCAGAGACTAACAGGTAATTATTATATTACCGGACTAATTATAAATCTTTACAGCACTACCAGTTTAACAACTATGTGTGTTGTGTAGTTTTTTAAAAATAATTATGGCCGCGCATCCGTTCATCGTATTTTTAAGAGAATTATCTTTAGAGGACAGTAATAATTTCGAAGAGGTGGACGGTGAAGTTGAAAGGGATAATGGAGAAGCTGTTGAGGAATTAAATGAAGGGGGAATGAATTGAATGAAGGGGATGGTGAAGAAGGGGATGGTGAAGAAGGGGATGATGGAGACGGCGAGGGAGAGGAACTGGATGGAGGGGAAGATGGAGAACTTGAGGTGGAGGAGGAATTGGACGAGGGTGTGGACGAGGGTGTGGAGGCGGATGCTCCAGATGAAAATGGTGAAAATTCCATCGAAATTGCGTTTAACATGGTAGAGGAAATTTCGGGGAATTTTGGCCTGGTGTGTAACACCGGATCATTTGTAGTAATTCGTAGCGTGCAGAGGGGCGATGTAAACATTTGCACAAGGTGTTACATTCTGTACCGGCGAATTATTGGAGATGATGCTACACACAGGCATGTGAGCCTCCACACCACAAGAGAATGGGGAAATATTATAAACATTTTTTGCGCAGCGTGTGAGGCTAATGTGGTTACAGTTGGGGTATTAGAGAGCTGTTGCATTTGCAACAGCATTGAAAAGCGGACTCGACCGAAATAATAAAGGTAAAACATTATCATGTAATATATTCTACCATTTTTTTCTGTCCATTGATATAATGCTATGATAACGACCACTGTTTTAAATAAAAAAAATTATAAATATTCATAATATTTAAATTTTACATAATATCATCTAATCAACTAATGGGTTGAATTTCTTCAGAGAAAATATATATACAGAACCCTTAAAATAGTGTTTTATAAAATATCGTAAAATATGTAGATATATTTTTCAAATTACCTTTTACAGTTTATTCACAAAGAGCGTTTGATTATATAAAATGTCATCAGATTAAATATTTGAGATATAAGGTTAACGGTTTCAATTATAATAATTTTAAATTCATATATTTTTATACATGGGTGTAGGGGGTGAGTTATTGAAAACACATTTTTAATTTGAAATGTTTTTATTTTTATAATTTTGGTTTAACAATTTTATTTACTCTACAAAGTATAATATTTTAATATTTACAAGGAGACTCGGTATCTTGGAAAAATAATAATAAACTGTAGATTTTGTATCACTAGTTTTCATGAAGTACTGCAACATTCTCAAATCTTCTTGGTCCTTTAACTTTACTTGATCCTCTAAGTAATTAAATTCGAAGTTTTACACAGATTTTTCTCTTTAAATAAAACTGATTGATTTTATTCTTTACAAGTCTTTTAATGTCTGGGGGCACGCTGGAGACTGCTGGCAGCAGGTACAACAAGTTCCACCGCATCTATGATCATTTTATCTTCTGCGGAAGTAGGGATTGTCGAGCTTCTTTGAACATTTCTCTTCAAGTCAACAATATCAGTATTCTCACCCCCTTCAAATATGCGGCTATCTTCTGTGGAAGCAGAGATTGTCGAACTTCTTTGGACATTTCTCTTTGGTGGAAACAGTTTTGATATGATATTCTCATATTTCCAGGACTTATTTGTCCATACCTCCTCATGTGGGCGTTAGTTAGTACGAGTATATTTTTATAGTTTAATATATCCTCGTTGTTAAAACTTTGAGGCTCCCTCTTTGTCAATAATTCTGATAGACCATTTGTTAGAGGAAATTTATATTTCCAACTTCTTGAGATATAAGTTTCTTAAGCGATTCGCTGAAACTCTTGTATTTACCTTCCAATTCTCTAATAGTATCTATTGAAGACATTTCAATACTTGTATGCAGTCCCTTCTTTAAATATTCTAGGCCATCATCTACATATCTTTTATTACAAACATCATTATCATTAGTAGGTGACTGAACATTACTAAGTTTTAGATTTTCCACATCTATATTTCCATCCTCGGTGAAGATGAAACCATGTCGATAAGATGAAAGTAAATGGGAACTACTACTCGGAGCACTATCGCGGTCTATATTAGACCTACCGAACTTATCTACAGTCATATTTCTACAGTCATATTGTAAATGCTGTTAATAAGCAATATCGTAAATATTTAAGCAATAACACCTATCTCCCTCATTTCTGATAATATACTCAAAATCTCATTATCGTGAGAGTCTGTGTTTCCAGCACTCTTTGAGGCCATTAAAAGTTTTAGCCTGTCAACAAGTTCATTTACGTCATCCCAGTAAACGTATTCTATTGGTTTTTCATTGTACACAGCCATGCCAAATCCACTTTTACTCCTACTTCTTGAATCATATAGAGGTTTTATTATACTCTTATGTTTGTAGTACCTATGACCCTTTATTTGTTCCAGTGGATTGTAATTGCGTTTGTGAGCACTGGTTAAATCTAGAATTTCTTTGAAATTTTTTAAATCAGTTTTATTGTATCCTTTGGGGTTTTTCATAAATATTAATTCATATAACCCTTTAGTACCCAGGTATGGTCTATCATCGATCACAAGGTTATTCTTTTCTACTATTTGCAGTTCTTTATTACCCATAAATAATTTATTTGTTGCAAAATCAAAACGAGCACCAGAATTTGTATCATAACTATTAATGTCTGTGAAAAATCCCTCAATATAGTATCTCGATAATGGTGGAAATTGCTCCAGATATTCATCTATAACAGGTTTATTATGTTTAACTAGATTATCATATTGTTCTTTAATTTCATCAAATGTCAGATTCTTCTTCTTCTTCAGGATCTCTTTCGGAAAAAACTTCACCGATTTCCACATCACGTAGAAAGTTTACTGGTGGTGGTGGTGGTAATGGTCGGTTGAAGAGTGGCTCTGGCTCTTTTATTTCAGGTATTACCGCCGCCGTTGTCATCGCCGTCGTCGCGCTTTTAGATGTGTTTATTTGAATATCATGTAATGGCTCTACAAGTGGTTTCAATATACGATTGAGAAATTCATCTTCTTCAGCCTTTCCCTGCTTTAAAGCCAAATATTTCCTTCTGACTGCCCTTGACACTTCAGTAATTTTCTTTTTAAGTAACTTCTCCTTTTCGAAATCGTATGTCTGTGGCTTGACTGCTTTATATTTCTCTAGAATTTTTTTATACTTCATTTTTACGCAGGTCTATACGGTGTGTGTCAATACAGCTTTCTATACTGGTCTGTCGCACTGACCCAGCTCTTCACAGGGCTGCACGGGTATAGCTTTTTACTAGTCTGTATCTGTCAACGTGTAGGACAGTAATAAGACTGTTTAACGTATTATATGCATATGTACTGATCGATATTACGATATCGCCCCTTGTTTAAATCAAAATCATAACTACCGGACTCTGTTTCGCCTGAGGAAAGAAAATTATCTGTTTTATCGAAGAGCCCTGCGCTACTGCAGTAGCTAGGCCCACGACTGTATTTACTGCGGCTGTTTCTATAAGGTTGTTCATTCCGAAGACATAGGGCGATAGCCTAAATTTTCAATTTTTATAACCATATTGAAAGTGCATATCAAATCAAAGCTCACAACATGACTAAGCCGATAGATGGCGGTTTATTGATCAATCTCTTTGTTTTAGATTACATCTCGCCGATACAAATCGGTTCTAAAGTAACAAAAGGACATCAAACACACTCGTCTAATCAGTCTTTCGACATTCTTCGTACGAGTCAGACGTCTGCAGCTCCGCAAAAATGGAAAAATTCGTCATCGCTAAAGATTATGTGAAGAAGGTGCGTCGCTTCAATCTTGAAGGGCGTACCCTCGAGTTTAAAATCAAGCCAGTGCCTGAGGGTGAGGAACCTGTAGGCTGGGTGAGAGATGCTGTAAACGAGGTGATTCAGAGGGGCACGGAAGGACTTCAGCCTGGTGATAAGGTCGGTTTCTCCTTCTGCTCGAGGGACTTTAAACGGGGCGAGGGGTGGGTTCGTTTCCGCCCTGTGGAGATGGTAACCTACGATGATGTCTGGAGTGTCATCGCCAGTGTCTACCAATCAAACTCGACAGGCCTCAACACAGAGACTTTCTGCCTGGGAGTGACGGCTGTAAAGATGCCAGCAGGTAAAGGGAGGGGTAAAAACTATAATACTGTAATGTGTTACAACCCCTAGAAAGATGCATTTGCACCTACTCGAAAAAGAACCTACCAGAAGATTCCAAAGTGACATCTGGAATTATCTAGAGAATGGTGGCGTCATCACAGAACAATCGAGATCTGTCATTTTTAGGTATAAAAGACCGACCGCATTCTCGGCGAGCAGTTCAGAAAGTTCAGAAAGTATAGAAAGTGAGGTTAAGACTTCAAAGATAAACAAAGTGATAAACATTGTGATTTTTAGTCAGTAAAGTGTATTTAAATTAAAAAATAGTATTGTGAAGTATCCAGTAAATATTTAATAGTGTGTTAGTGGACATCTCTTGTTATAATTTTTGGAACCCACGGAATTTGCAAGGGGTAGTTTCCTAAGGGTGGAAACACGTTACAAATTGGTGTCAGAAAGCGGAATTTTATGACAAGAGGAGCTCTGAAGTTGTGCTGGAGTGTTCGAGAAGTATTCTCGAGGTTTAGTGCTAACACAGGACTAATTTACTGGACATTGTTTGAGGGTTATTTTCGGACAGAAAAATAGTGTTAAGTGCATTTTTGAGACGTTGTAGAACATTTTATTAGGACACTAGTGTAATAATTAAATCCTTTAAACTGAGTAGTGATAGAGACACTGAAAAAGACTCATTTTTTGTGTTAGTGCGTGGAAATTACTAGAACTTTTCTATTTGGACATTAGTGGAGATTATTAAATTCTCTGAACTGGATAGTGACAAAAGACTCTGGATAAGACTTTTTCGTGCTGTTTCGAGATTTTTCTGGAAAGTTCTATTACCGATATTGACGTAACAGTTAAATTTATTTTATTTTAATTTCATCGTATGCCCGTAACAACAAGAAGTATGGCATCCGATAAACAAATACAGGACTTATTCGAACAATTCCAAAAAATGATGGCGCAGCAACGGCAGGAAGATAAAGAAGAGCAAGAAGGAAAACGCCAGGAGGAAGAAAAACGGCGTCAAGAAGAAAGGGACGAATTAAAGAAAATTATGGAAGATCAGGAAATAAGACGTCAGAAAGAAAAAGAGGATGAAGAAACAAGACGTCAGAACGAAAAAGAGGATGATGAAAGAAGACGTCAGAAGGAAAAAGAGGATGAAGAAAGAAGACGTCAGAAAGAAAAAGAGGATGAAGAAAGAAGACGCCAAGAAGAGAAAGACGAATTGAGACAAATTATGGAAGACCTGAAGATACGACAACAAGAGGAAAAACAGGAGCAAGAAAGACGCCAGGAAGAATTAAGGAAAATTCTAAATGAACAAATCAAAATACAACAGGACGCTATAATTTCTGCCAATGAAGTACTAAAATGTGAAGTCAAAGAAGAGATAAACAAGGTCGAAGGTAAAGTAGGAGTAGTCGAGACAGAAGTCAGTCAAGTAAAAGGAGAAGTAACTGAAGTTAAAGAGAAAGTAAACAAGTTCGAAGAAGAAGTCAAAGGAGAAATAGACCGTCTTAAACGACAGTTGAGAGATAGAGGAAGCCAGCAGGTGGTATCATCAGGTCAGCGACTAAAACCTCCTTCTTTTGACGGCCAAAGTTCCTGGACGACATACAAGAGGCAGTTTGAGGCAGCAGCGTGTGCGAACAACTGGGATAATGAGGAAAAGGCCATGGCATTAGTTCTGGCGTTAAGGGGCCAGGCCTCAGAGTTGCTTCAAACTATCCCAGTAGATAAACAAAGGGACTTCAAAGTCTTGGAAGCTGCATTAGACTTGAGGTACGGCGATCAACACCTTGCCCAATTATACCAGGCTCAGCTGAAATCCCGGATGCAAAAAGCTGGGGAAAGTTTACAAGAATTTGAAGCTGCGATAGAGAGACTGGCACACCTGGCGTATCCGAGTGCACCTAAAGAATTCCAGGAACAATTAGCCTTGGGGGCCTTTTTAGATGGTATAAGGGTCGAAGAGGTCAGGCGAGTTCTGAGGCTGACGAGACACCAAAGTAGTAGCGAAGCTTTGGTGCGTGCACTCGAAGTAGAAGCCGCTTACAGGGATACTCCAAGGTCGAGAGTTCGAGCTGTGACTCTCGAAGAATCGCAACCAGAAATGAACCAGAACCCCTTGCTGACTGAGATGCAGAAAATATTCACCAAATTATGCGATAAATTGGATGGCCTCGGAAAGCAGGAGAAACAACAAAATAAAGGAAAGCCGAGTGGTGGTATTAAATGTTACAACTGCGGCAAGATGGGACACATGAAGCGAGACTGTCGACAGCAGAATTCGGAGAGTCGAGTAAATGCTGTGAATGTTGAAGAGAAGCAGGAAAACAGTACCAGGGGGGTTGTTCTGGCTAGGGAATGCAGTGCCCCCAGAGAAATTAAGATTTCCCAGCTTCGAAAAATCGCAAGCAGTCTGTTGTTGCATGGATATGTGAACGGAAGAAAATGTTTGTTTACCATTGACACAGGTACTACGTCATCAATAGTACGGCCAGGATTTATATCGGGCATAAAGATTACCAAGAGGCAAAATGAAGAAGTGATCGTCCGGACAGCTACGGGGAATAGGGCTACGGTTCATGGAGAAGTAGACCTGGGTTTGCAGATTGGGCATTTGAGGTTCGACCACAGGGTCATCGTGGCTGACATCACGGATGACTTCATTTTGGGGCTAGACATCATGGAACAGTATGGATTTACTGTTGACGTAGGAAAGCGAGTCCTAAGGATTGGAAACGAACAATTTATTGTGTCAAAAGAGAACGACCAATGCGAGAAAACCAGGCTGTTGACAACGCAGGCAGGCAAAACTCCTGTATTATCCAGAAAACCAGGCAAGGAAGATTGCAAGCGCTACCCTCAGGTGGGAAAATTGCCGAACATGGTTGAAGTCAACATTGTCAAGGTCGATCTTCCAGACAATTGGACAAAGAAAACTCTGAGGCAAGAGCAATTGCGCGATGTAGAAATCGGACCCATGTTGAGAGCAAAAGAAGAGGGAACGCGTCCAGCATGGAAGGATGTTTCCAACAAAGAAATGGGGCTGAAGGCTTTATGGTCACAATGGGATTCACTTACGGTCGTAGATGGGCTTTTGAGGAGAGCATGGGAAAGCCCAGATGGGAAGCAGGTTGCCATGCGTTTAGTGATTCCTAGGTGTCGTGTACCAGAAGTACTCCAGAAAGCGCACAATGAAACGTCCAGCAGACACTTCGGCATAAACAAGACATTGAGTAGAGCACGGGAACAATTCTATTGGGTTAATAGTCGCCAGGATGTGGAGGCCTGGTGTCGCAAGTGTAAGAATTGTGCTGCCCGTGGGGAACCATTTTCCATGAGCAACTACAGAAATGGAAATCGAGAACAGCCGAAGAATGACCGAGAGCAGATGAACAAAACTAGTAACCGATTGAAGGCTCGTTATGATCAGAATGCCAGTACAGGGGGATTCAAGGTGGGAGATCTGGTTTGGCTGTACAACCCACAGCGGAAGGTATGGAGACCCCCGAAACTTCAACCTCCTTGGGATGGACCGTATACTGTTATTACCCGAATAAATGATGTCGTTTATCGGATTCAACGAAACAAAAAGTCCAAGATGAAGATCGTACACTTGGATAGACTGGCGAAGTATGTGAAAGAGGCTGAATTGCCTGACCGGGGCGTTCAGGCTTAAGGAGGGGGCAGTGTAATGTGTTACAACCCCTAGAAAGATGCATTTGCACCTACTCGAAAAAGAACCTACCAGAAGATTCCAAAGTGACATCTGGAATTATCTAGAGAATGGTGGCGTCATCACAGAACAATCGAGATCTGTCATTTTTAGGTATAAAAGACCGACCGCATTCTCGGTGAGCAGTTCAGAAAGTTCAGAAAGTATAGAAAGTGAGGTTAAGACTTCAAAGATAAACAAAGTGATAAACATTGTGATTTTTAGTCAGTAAAGTGTATTTAAATTAAAAAATAGTATTGTGAAGTATCCAGTAAATATTTAATAAAGTGTGTTAGTGGACATCTCTTGTTATAATTTTTGGAACCCACGGAATTTGCAAGGGGTAGTTTCCTAAGGGTGGAAACACGTTACAATACCTTCCATGAAGAGTGCGGCATGCGTCGGGGAATAATCGCGATAAACAATAAAGACAATATGTGCCTACCCCGGGCTATAGTGGTAGCTATCGCGTGTGTGACTAAAGACAAGGACCAAACCAAAGTGCGCCGCGATATCGGGAAAATACAGACTCAAAGAGCTCAACAATTGTGCGTTGACGCGGGTATCAATATCCCTGAAGGGGGCTGTGGCATTCCCGAGCTACAAAAGTTCCAACAGCACCTAAAACACTATAAACTTGTGGTCTATGTGTATGGCAGTAAGGGTCGGGACGTTATTTTCAAGGGCTCCGCGGAAGGCACCTCATTGAATTTGCTATATTACGAGGGGCATTTTAATGTTATAACGTCTCTCACCGCGGCTTTTTGTTGTCATTACTTTTGCGAGGAATGTCAAGTGCCCTATGACCACAAAAACAAACACAGATGCGGTGGAACGTGCCCTTGCTGCCAGCAATCACCAGCCTGTTCCCAAGACCTAAAAATTAATTGCGACGATTGTAAGAGGACGTTTAGAGGACAAGTATGCCTCGATAACCACAAGAAGGCCGGGTCTCATGGTAAATACACTGTTTGCGACCAGGTCAGAAGAAGCGACCGATGCTATAAGGCGGTGAAGAGTGAGAGACAACACACCTGCGGGGAGGTATTTTGTAAAATATGTCATACCCATGCGTCCCAAGATCATCTGTGTTACATACAGCCGAACACGGGAAAACCAAAGACAACGGGCACTCTCTTTGTTTTCTACGATTTGGAGACGCGACAGGAAAAGCTACTCGAAGACGGCTCCCTTCGCCACGAGCCTAATCTATGTGTTTTGGCAAAAAGATGTGACAACTGCATAAATGAAGTCGGGCTTTACTTTTGTCAAAAATGCGGATACCGGCTGTTTATATACTATGAGTCCGTTATTGAAAAGTTCATGACATATCTACTGGAAGCAAGAAAAAAATTCAAGCAGGTAGTGGTTATCGCCCATAACGGCCAGGCCTTTGACCATCAGTTTTGTCTCAATTACATCCTTACTAAAACAGACCTCACACCCGAAACTATCATGAGAGGTACCAAAATTATAATGATGTCAGTGGGGAATGTGAAATTTTTGGACTCACTCAATTATTTCCCCATAGCCCTCTCTAAGCTACCCAAAGCATTTGGCCTGGGAGACGGGTTTAAGAAAGGTTACTTCCCTCATCTATTTAACACTACCGCCAACGCCAACTATGTGAGTCCTCTACCACCTATCGAATACTATGACGCCGATAACATGAAGGAAGATGCTCGCGAAGAATTCCTCAGGTGGCATGAGGAACATAAAAATGTCATGTTTGATATACAGCCCGATCTAATCGACTACTGCATATCAGACGTACAAATTTTTGCTGCGGCATGTCTGAAATTTCGGCAACTGTTACTGGAGACCGGTAATGTTTGCCCCTTCACAGAGGCCTGCACCATCGCCTCCACCTGTAACAAAGTATATCGCCGCAATTTCCTAAAGCCAAATACCATTGGCATTATTCCGAAAGGCGGCTATAGGTGGAGGAATAACCAGAGTAAAATTGCCGTCCAGTGGTTAGTGTGGGAGGAAAAGGAACGTCAGATTAATATCGTGCATGCTGCAAAACAACAAGAGGCCGTAGTGCAGGGCGTTAAAGTAGATGGTTTTTGCGAGGAAACAAACACAGTTTTCGAATTCCACGGCTGTTACTACCATGGCTGTCCCAATTGCCTTAAACATGATAGAGATGAACCTCTTCAGGATGACCCCTCGCAAACATTAAATTTCCGGTATGAAGCCACGGTAGCCAAGACAGAGAGGTTGAGAAGTGTGGGGTATGAGGTTGTTGAGATGTGGGAGTGTCAGTTTAGAGGACAAATGAAAACTCGGGAGGAAATAGGAGAGTATACTGTAGGACACTCACTTCTTCTTAACACACCGCTTAATCCCCGTGATGCTTTTTATGGCGGGCGTACGGGCAACACCTTTGAATATTACAAGTGTGGACCAGGGGAAAAAATAAAATATGTCGATGTGTGTTCGCTTTACCCGTGGGTTTGTAAATATGGGAAGTTCCCTATCGGTCATCCCAAAGTTTATGTGGGGGAGGAATGCCCCAAAGACATTACCAAAATTGAGGGGGTAATAAAATGCAGGCTATTACCTCCAACAGATCTCTACCACCCTGTGCTCCCCACTAAGATGAATAATAAATTAATTTTCGCCCTCTGCCGGTCATGTGGAGAACAATCGAACTGCGGAGAGTGCACACATACAGAGCAAGAAAGGGCTTTGACAGGTACATGGGTAGAGGACGAGGTAATTAAAGCTATTAAAAAGGGGTATGAAGTAGTGGAAATCTATGAGGTCTGGAGTTATCAGATTGATCGGTTTGATAAGGCCAAGAAGGTGGGAGGGTTGTTCACCGGCATGATGGATAAGTTTATTAAGGTAAAGCAGCAGGCTTCGGGTTGGCCTGGGAACTGTGCCACTGAAGCACAGAGGGAAAAATATATCGAGGAATTCTTGAAGCGAGAGGATGTAAAGTTAGAATTCGCTGAAATTGTTGAAAATCCTGGCCTAAGATCACTAGCTAAGCTTTTCCTGAACTCGTTCTGGGGCAAGTTTGGGCAGCGAGAAAATCAACCAAAAACAAAGATTGTCAACGACCCCGGCGAATTCTTCGGCATGCTCTCAAATCCCTCTATATATGTAAACTCTGTACTCCCCATTAACGAGGATACTCTAGTCGTAAATTGGGAGTTTAGAGAAGAAGCCGCTGATCCTTTAACAACAGTCAACGTAGTAATAGCGGCATATGTTACCACACAGGCCCGCCTGAAATTATACTCTTATCTAGAGCAGCTAGGCGAAAGAGTTTTATATTATGATACAGACTCTGTCATATATGTGTCAAGGCCAAGTGAATTTGACGTACCCACGGGTGAATTTATCGGTGATATGACGGACGAGCTTGAGGCTTATGGTATCGGCTCATATATTACAGAATTTGTATCTGGAGGGCCTAAAAACTATGCATACAAAGTTTTCTCCACCAAAAATCAGAGAGAAGAAATTGTATGCAAAGTAAAGGGCATCTCCCTAAATTACGCTGCTTCTCAGCTAATAAATTTTGAGAGTATCAAAAATATGGTTCTAACAACAACGGACCCTGTCTACATTACCTCAAGGAATATTAGGAGAAATAAGGAACACGAGGTGGTTACAAGGGCGGAAACAAAAATATACAGACCAAACTCGACAAAGAGAAAGTTTGCAGACGACCATACCTCGGTCCCCTATGGTTACAAAAAATTGAAAATGTAGAATAGTTCTGTTGAAGTGAGAACCATTATATCGTTTACCAAAAAAATATGAATGTGCTGCTTAATTTTATATTTATTTTTATTTTGTATGTGTTTTTCCTATAAAAGTTTTACAGACCTGTATTGAATTATAAAATTATGTAAGGTGTAGAATATTTTTTACGCCTCAGCATTGAATATTTTAAGATTGTCCTTATTATCACAAAAATATTGTCACGTGTTTCCACCCTTAGGAAACTACCCCTTGCAAAATCCGTGGGTTCCAATAATTATAACAAGAGATTGTCCACGAACACACTTTATTAAATATTTACTGGATACTTCACAATACTATTATTAATTTAAATACACTTTACTGACTAAAAATCACAATGTTTATCACTTTGTTTATCTTTGAAGTCTTAACCTCACTTTCTATACTTTCTGAACTACTCGCTGAGAATGCGGTCGGTCTTTTATACCTAAAAATGACAGATCTCGATTTTTCTGTGATGACGCCACCATTCTCTAGATAATTCCAGATGTCACCAGAACTAACTTCTGGTAGGTTTCTCGAGTAGGTGCAAATACACTACATTCAGATATTCGGTCTGTTGAAGTCTGTGCCTTCTTTTTAGTAACCAACATAACCTTAAATTTTAAGGGGTTGCAACATATTACAATATTTTAAAAAATGAGTGTGCTGCTAAACTTTTGTATGGTGTTTCATCAAGTATATTATCTCTAAAAAGTTTAAAGCTCCAATTTATATTTTTCAATAAAATTTAAGATTGTGTATGTGTTAAGTTTTTATATTTTATATTTATTTTTGTTTTTACATTTATTTTTATTGTTTTATAGACCTGTACTGAATTTTTTAATAAAATTATGTAAGGTGTAGGTTATTTACACCGCAGCATTGAAAGATTGTCCTTATTACTACAAAAATATTTAAAAAATGAATGTGTTTTACAGCCCATATTAAGATTTTCTCATAAGACGCTTACATGAATCGCGCTGTTTCTTCAATAAATTATTTAAACTGTTTTTGACTATTTCTCTACCTTACACCAGTCATCCCATACCTAAATTTGACGTAAAATCTGTCGAGTCGTGGGCCGAAAGGCACAAATTCAGAAATGACCGGAGCGCTGGGGCCTGGTCCATAATTACACATTTTACAATGTGATAAACACGATAGCTTTTAAATATTTCTTACCGTTCGGCAAAAAAAACACAACGAAATTTTTTTGACCAGAAGGTCACAGTATTAGCCCACATGCGATATCGAGTCAAAACAACTTGAATATTTTTTTACCTTACTCCAGTCATTCCACATCTAAATTTGATGTAAAATCTGTCGAGTCATGGGCCAAGAGGGCACCGTGGCACAATTCAGAAATGGCCTGGTCCATAATTACACATTTTACAAACAAGTTCTGCCATATCTTTTTAAATATATCAATTTTTCAGTTTTAAAAATAAAGAAGCAGGTAATGCGACAATATAGATTTTGATGTACGTATTTTATAAAGCATATTGCAAAAATTAAGAAAATTCCTTTCATCGTTCTCGGGGCGTGAATTTTACCATTTTTACTGCTTCGCTTACTGTGCTATTTATCGAAACACAAAATGGCGTTAATGGTATAATTAAAAACAGCCTTTTTCACAAAAATCAACAAAATTCGGGCGGATTCCGACGTGTTTCGAGCCCGGGGACATGATTTCATACATAAAATTCAAATTATCAAGCTCTAAGTGCCATTTTTACACTTGGGACGAAAATACAGTTAAATTCTTATTTTAGACGTCGAGACGATTCATTTGATACCCTACATCGCATGTTTTGAACGACCGGAAGTTGAAACCGAAAGTTGTTATTTTATAGCGGATTCCGACGTGTTTCGAACCCGGGGACATGATTTCATACATAAAATTCAAATTATCAAGCTCTAAGTGCCATTTTTACACTTAGAACGAAAATACAGTTAAATTCTTATTCTAGACGTCGAGACGATTCATTTGATACCCTACATCGCATTTTTTGAACGACCGGAAGTTGAAACCAGAAGTTGTTATTTTATAGCGGATTCCGACGTGTTTCGAACCCGGGGACATGATTTCATACATAAAATTCAAATTATCAAGCTCTAAGTGCCATTTTTACACTTAGAACGAAAATACAGTTAAATTCTTATTCTAGACGTCGAGACGATTCATTTGATACCCTACATCGCATGTTTTGAACGACCGGAAGTTGTTATTTTATAGCGGATTCCGACGTGTTTCGAACCCGGGGACATGATTTCACACATAAAATTCAAATTAGTAAGCTCTAAGTGCCATTTTTACATTTAGAACGAAAATACAGTTAAATTCTTATTCTAGACGTCGAGACGATTCATTTGATACCCTACATCGCATGTTTTGAACGACCGGTAGTTGAAACCGGAAGTTGTTATTTTATAGCGGATTCCGACGTGTTTCGAACCCCGGGACATGATTTCATACATAAAATTCAAATTACTAAGCTCTAAGTGCCATTTATACGCTTAGAACGGGCGGCCCTGTCACACCTCACTTGTCACCTGTCAGTCTGTCACCTGTCAATCTGTCACCTGTCCGCTGTAACCTGTCCACTGTAACCTGTCACCTGTCAATCTGTCAATCTGTCACCTGTCAATCTGTCACCTGTCCGCTGTAACCTGTCAGTCTCACCCGCCGCTGACCCAGGCTGTCCGTCACATTTACTTTTATTACTTCTAACTAAACATGTTGTTTGTTTATAATTACCCAAACTTTTATCAGAAGACCTGTCAGTCTCACCCACCGCTGACCCAGGCTGTCCGTCACACCAGCTGACCCAGTTCCCAAGGTCACCCAGTGACGGCTTCCTTTGATCTTGGTTCCCACGGTCTTCAAAAAGTTCCCACGCTCAAGTGGCGCCTTACCTACTCACGCACAAAAAACACAAAACTCACCAAGTGTTTTGAGGTTATGATTTTTGTTTTACCTCCAAGCAAACTAGCCACGCCCGTAAGGTTACGTACCCCAAATGCTTTATTAAAAATAGTCTCATTAAAATAGTCTGGTAGCAGGTCAATAAACCTGGAAGTAGGGTCCGCCCAATGTTTTTTACTAATTTCTGTTTCTTCAAGGCATACAGAATGAAAATATGCAGGGTGCCACTTTGTTGAGCTAATTTAAATATTCAAGATGGAGGCTGAGATCGCTTAAAAATTACATATCGGCCGTATCTTCGCGTATAGAACAGGCAAGATAATCATTTTGGTGTCTAATGGTATGCTTTCAGGGTCAGGGAATATTACCACATTATCTTGGTGATAAAATATACATGTATGTAATAAAAGATAATAGGACGTCGTTAGTGAATTGAAAATTACATATTATAGTTGCTTACAAAGTAATTAAAGTAAACAATGGTTATCAAGATTAGAAGCACAAAATTTTTAAAAGCATGAACTTATTATTCCCTTCATCAAAGGGCATAGCCGGGTAAGCATGGTGTGACTGCCCCCAAGCGTCTGGCGCTTATATTTGTGCAGTAGGAAGCAATCTTGGAAAGTAGCAATTTCACAAAATATTAGCCCGAAAAAGGGACCGGTTTGGGGTGAGTAAGGGAGGGTTGATTTCAGCAAAACTATTTTTTTTCTAAGAAACGGCGCATTCAATCGTTTTGTAAAAAATATATGTTAAAGACCTACTGAGAAAGTACTAAATAAAAAATCATGCTCAAATTCCGAAAACAGATACAGTAAAAAAAACATATATATTATTTTCAAATTTTTTTTAGGGTAACTTATCCCTGAGGTACCAGCCTGAATTTTTTTCTGTAGCATGTCTGGGGACTCACTTATGTTATGTTTTTTTCCCAGTCTTGTGCGAAGATTACGCCATACTTAAAAAAAATGCCGAAGTGTGCAGTGTCGTATGCATATTTTGTCAACAATTAACCCCTTGCACGTAAAGAAGGCCAAAATGCAAAGTAAATATGGATACCTGAGTAGTGTATACATACTAGTGATTAGTGATTATGAAAATGGTGAACGTTGTAAGAGAAACCAATATAACGCTGCAACGCTGACAGTTAATTAGGTGATCAATAGAGTTTAACTCTCTTGCGCCGCAAAAATCAGTTTATGGCCGGAATGTTAAATATCATTAAGGGTAAAAACTAAAGTCAGCGGTACTATCGATATTACCGTCGGCGGGGATAAGAGCTTGGTCTTAACAGTCAGGTGTTGTTAATAATTTGCAGCACTAAATCGTAGCATTACTAACCTGTGATGGATATGGATGTTAATCTTCCTCACTGTCATCTGCAATCACTGCACTCATGCTATCCTTCTGAAACAATAGAGAAAGAACTTCCGTCGGTTTAGGTATGCTTGATAGATATCGTCCTTGCGAAAGATAATGCACGACAGCAGCTACATGGGAACAACATCCAACAGTTCGATTCCCACTGGCACATTCAAAGAAATTGCAAAACTGCCTTTTGTAGATATTTCCAGCAAAGATGTACTGGACTTCCCAGAAATGACGGATTTAAAACTGTTTTTTACCGGATCGTATCAATATAAACAAACGATTTCGTACCTCGAAGTCATAAATGAAAACGGAACACTTAATCTTCAGTACGCTAAGGACCAGTCCAATGTACTCAAAATACAAGTTTGTTCACGTCACATCAAAACGAAGGTTTACCGATGTTTCCTCGACTATATTCCCCACAGTGTCGGCGTTAGAAGACATTTCTGTGACTGTGCCAATGAGTATCAAACTGTTGGATGTTGTTCCCATGTAGCTGCTGTCGTGTATTACCTTTCGTATGGATGATATCTAGCAAGCATACCTAAACCGGCAGAAGTTCTCTCCCTATTGTTCCAGAAGGATAGCATGAGTACAGTGATTGCAGATGACAGTGAGAAAGATTAACATCTATATCCTTCTCAGGTTAGTAATGCTACGATTTAGTGCTGCAAATTGTTAACAACCAAGCTCTTATCCCCGCCGACGGTAATATGTGAATAATGATAGTCTTTGACAAGGTACTCCATAGTACCGCTGACTTTAGGTTTTACCCTTAATGATATTTAACATTACGGCTATAAACTGATTTTTGCGGCGCAAGAGTCAACTCTATTGAGCACCTAATTAACTGTCAGCGTTGCAGCTTTATGTTGGTTTCTCTTACAACGTTCACCATCTCCATAATCACTAGTCACTAATATGTATACACTACTCAGATATCCATATTTACTTTGCAGTTTGGCCTTTTTTACTTGCAAGGAGTTAATTGTCCACAAAATATGCATACGGCACTGCACACTTCGGCATTTTTTTTAAGTATGGCGTAATCTTCGGACAAGACTGGGAAAAAAATATAACATAAGTGAGTCCATAGACATGCTACAGAAAAAAATTCAGGCTGGTACCCCAGGGATAAGTTACCCTAAAAAAAATTTGAAAATAATATATATGTTTTTTTTACTGTATCTGTTTTCGGAATTTGAGCATGATTTTTTATTTAGTACTTTCTCAGTAGGTCTTTAACATATATTTTTTATAAAACGATTGAATGCGCCGTTTCTTAGAAAAAAAATGGTTTTGCTAAAATCAACCCTCCCTTACTCACCCCAAACCGGTCTCTTTTTCGGGCTAATATTTTGTGAAATTGCTACTTTCCAAGATTGCGTCCTACTGCACAAATATAAGCGCCAGACGCTTGGGGGCAGTCACACCATGCTTACCCGGCTATGCCCTTTGTCCATGGATTACAATAAGTTTCACAATGCATCTAACATGATACAAGTGCGCAATATTTGTAATATTGAATAAGCAGAATAAAGATGTCGGTGTCATCACTTCTAATTGTTAAAAGTTTACAACTTTCACCAACACAGGGCACCATTTGACGTGGAATAATCATATCAGCTTCTTCGTGCGTTGTTCGTAGATTTCTTCTTAATATGGTAATTCCGATCCGGTAAAGATGAGTTTGTGTTCATATGTTGCAGAATGTTTGCCACAATCTGTTATAAACTTTTCATAAAATACTTCAGAAAAGACTTTTTTTTTGCCCCTTTTTAGGGAACAAAAGGGGGTGGTAGAGGGAAAGTGACACGATAGAAAATTTTTTTGTGTCTATTTTGTGCGCATCAAAATACTTCAGAAAGGTTAGATCATAACCTTAGGACAAAACTTTTTCTTTTTTTTTTGTAGACCTGTTATTTTTACTATGTCAAAGACATTTTTCACAAACTTGCTCGAAGGGTATTTCAGAAATTTTTATTCTATTGCAGTTTTCTACTTTTTTGTTCCAGATGAGAATAAGAGGCATCAAGTTATTTGTTGTCTGTAGAAAGGGTGAAAGAAGAGAGGTTTTCAGAAATTTTAAAGACATAATTTGCCACATATTATGCTTCTAATGCTTTACCTTAAAATATTTTCATCCACTTTGGAGTTTTTACAAAGATACTGCCTGAAAGTATACTCCGATTAAGGCACAAAAAGTTCAACGTTTAGTTCATACAACAAAAAGTGATAGCACTAATGAAGTGCTTGGCTGAATTTCCGAATTAGAAGCTGAAGTGATTGCTGTACAATGTTTACTTTTTTATAAGTTGAGAGACTATTATATAGAATAATAAAACAAAAAAAATCAAATTTATTTTCTTCCAGATATTCTTCTTGGCGAGGCTTAGTGGAACACGAAAAAGTTTATTTTATTATTTAAACTTCAGTTATGTTTAATTTGTGTTGTATTTTGCATTTTGATTAAAAAGTTTTGAAAATATTTTTGGAGACACAAAATAACAAAGTAGTAGAGAAATATTGGACTTTGGTGAAATCTGAAACATAATTTTAGTAGTGCCTCTATACTTTTTCGTACGCGACATAATTTCAAAAAACTGCAATTATAAGAAACATTCTACAACTGCAAAAGCAGGTTTATTATCTCTTGATAATACTAGCAACGGAGTTTAATTCATTTCGAATGCGAAAAGTGTCGTTTTAGTTGGGGATGCTACTAACTATTCTGTAAAATTATTGAGCAAGTTGACTTCACACTTGTTAAGCGTGTAGAAAATGTCGCCGTCTTTGGCGGTGCGGTGCGGCGTGTTTAATGGCCAAAGGCGCCGACATTTTTGACTGCTTAGTAGACCTGAAAACAACTATAATTTGCTACCTGCGTATAAAAAATAATTCTAAAAAATTAGCCGGTAAACCTGAAAATTGCTTTGTAAGGTGTATATTATAACAATTGCTGGGTACATTTACATCATTTATGTAATTTTCACTTGTATTAGTGAGTTGTATCAGTTATGTAATTTAATAGAGTAATATTCAGTAATGATATGGTAACTTTACACATTAATATTACAAAATTATGAAAAATAACAAAGGATGCTAAATATTAAGGTCCCAATCGTTGGTAATAAAATTGCAGTATATCCGTGCCTGATATGTTAAAATATGTTAAAAACAGTTCGTATTCACAGCTCTTGACTGACACACATTTTGCATCACAAGTCATAATGACCAATTATGTTTATTATTTCTCCATAAATAAGGATTTATGAAAATTAAATAAAAAAATAATATAAAACTGTATTTTGGACAACTTGTAGATTTATATACACACTTTATATTGGGAAAATCTAATTTTTCTGAAATCGATCGACAATGTCTACATTTTCGGCGCGATTTCAGATCGAAAAATGCACAATCCAGTATTTTTGCTAAGAAACTATCATCAAACCGACCGGAAAAGATCCGTTGCCAACGACCAACAAAACCGTACGGCAATGTAGATTTTGAGTCATCAACAATCCCTAAATTGATAAAGAGAAGCATGATTTGATCATTTTCACATGAGAAAGAAGAATATATGATGGAATCCTCAAAAATGTCGGAAAATACAATTTCACCTGTAACGGAATTTTTGTCGAAATCCCGTTACAGCTCCCTTTAGACATTATGTTTTATTAATTTTTTGCTGTTTGGCGATTAATTTTAAATATTTTGTGAAAATTTTGGATTTATGAAGTGATTCGCAGTAGTGTACGGACACCTTTAACCATATCTTTGGTGCGTGGGTGTAATTAGGACAACTAGCGCCGTAATGAGGAATTTTGTTACTACATGTTTGACGGTAAAATCGAGGGGAAAACGAATCATCTTTGATCGAACTCTGCGACAGAGTGGTCGATGCTCTGATCCTGTGGTTTGGTAACATGGCGAGGTATGGTCTTGTGCATTTATTTTCTTATTTTATCTAGTTAATCTTTTTCAATTATTTTATTTACTTAATTTAATTGAGAATGTATTTTAAGCTTGTGAGTGAACATATTTTTTTTTTTTTTTTTTTTGGAATAGTAAATTAAAACCGTGTATTTTGTTTAAAGGTTAGATACCTATTTTTGTATCGATAATTAATTAATCCAACGGTTAATTAATTATTATTATCGGCCCATTTGGCATTTTCTTTTTTGTGTGATTATTTAATAAAAAATTAAATGATTATTATCGGCCAACTTCGCATTATCTTATATCTTCATTGTATAAAGTAAGGGTTATACAATTATGAATTGACCGCGGAGGTCACCATATTCTCTTTTGTAGTTCCTAGACAATTTCCTTGCTGTTCGATGCGTATTTCTAGGTGAACTACATCCTGGTGTGTGAAGCACTAGAGAATATATGTTGGTACAGGAATCGAGGGTGGAGATTTCTGGTTTAATGGTACCTAGGCTGGAACCAGGCGTGAAGCCGAATTTGTCCAGGAAATCTACCGCTGGGACACCTCTGGAGGACGTAAGGTGAGTGTTTTTTTTTCTTTCAATATTTTTTGATTAAATTTGGAGAGATATAAAGCACTCACCGAGCGTTTGTCCAGAGATTACCAGAATTTGGGGGGTTCCTGAACCAACAACCAACTTTCTTTCTTATTGTCTTTTGTGAAACTTGCATTGATAGATTAATTATATCGCTATTAATTTTTCTTGTACCTAAATTAATTGTTAATGCTAGTGTCGGTTTTTCTATCTTACTCCAGTTAGTAGCTGGTAAATAAAAAATTATCTTTTAACTATTTTACCTTATGTCTATCATCATCACATCAAGTTTTTAAAATATATCTATCTCGTGATTTATTCGTCACATAATGCACAAGTAACCATAGCTTCCATGTTATAATTTTTTTGTCTGATTTCTGGTAGTGAAATCTGATTTTTTTTTTAACAAACCACATGTAATTTCTATCTTTTTGGACATTTTTGTCTTATTAAAATCATCACGTAAATTTTATCTTTTTGCTATCTTGTACCTTAAAAGTAACGTAGATTATCTTATCTTTTGGCAGTAATTTTTTTAGTAGAATATGTTTATTATTATCGAGTAACTTTTTGTCTTTAGCTTAAAATGCTATATTATAAATTTTGTTATTTTTTTCTTCATGAGATTATGCTAATTACATAATCGTGAATAATTTAGTAAAGCCAAATTTTTGTCTAATATTTTATGAATATTTTTCTTTACCGATTTTCGCGTAGATTTCACGTCACATTTTTTTATCACGAAAATATAATTTCATGTATCTATCATTTTGCAGAGAAAATTTCTCGTAGTTTTGGTCATTAAAAAATTTTTTTCGTTAACTTAATATCTCAGTACCTTAATTTCTAGTTTAGTAATTTACAATTTCTATGTAGAATACTGTGATTAAATCTTGTCTATTTAGTTTAGAAAAATTTTATATCGAAGTACCTTGTACTTATTATCTATTGTTTATCGTATTTATAAATTTTTATCTTGCCTGACTGGTTTTAACCATTGATTTTCCCCAT
>CAKZFB020000088.1:0-113000 GCA_936432065.2 Rutpela maculata
CAAACCCATGCTAATTTGCTCAAACCTCAGATAAATTTTCAAATCTCATAAATTTTCGTTCGGATTCATCAAACCCATCCTAATTTCGTCAAACCCATGCTAATTTTGTCAAACCTCACATAAATTTTCAAACCTCACATAAATTTTCGTTCGGTTTCATCAAACCCATCCTAATTTCTTCAAACCCATGCTAAATTGCTCAAACCTCACATAAATTTTCAAACCACATAAATTTTCGTTCGGTTTCATCAAACCCATCCTAATTTCATCAAACCCATCCTAATTTCTTCAAACCCATGCTAAATTGCTCAAACCTCAGGTAAATTTTTCAAACCACATAAATTTTCGTTCGGTTTCATCAAACCCATCCTAATTTCTTCAAACCCATGCTAATTTGCTCAAACCTCAGATAAATTTTCAAACCTCATAAATTTTCGTTCGGATTCATCAAACCCATCCTAATTTCATCAAACCCATCCTAATTTCTTCAAACCCATGCTAAATTGCTCAAACCTCAGGTAAATTTTCAAACCACATAAATTTTCGTTCGGTTTCATCAAACCCATCCTAATTTCGTCAAAACCCATGCTAAATATGTCAAACCTCACATAAATTTTCGTTCGGTTTCATCAAACCCATCCTAATTTCTTCAAACCCATGCTAATTTGCTCAAACCTCAGATAAATTTTCAAACCTCATAAATTTTCGTTCGGATTCATCAAACCCATCCTAATTTCGTCAAACCCATGCTAATTTTGTCAAACCTCACATAAATTTTCAAACCTCACATAAATTTTCGTTCGGTTTCATCAAACCCATCCTAATTTCTTCAAACCCATGCTAAATTGCTCAAACCTCACATAAATTTTCCAACCACATAAATTTTTGTTCGGTTTCATCAAACCCATCCTAATTTCATCAAACCCATCCTAATTTCTTCAAACCCATGCTAAATTGCTCAAACCTCAGGTAAATTTTCAAACCACATAAATTTTCGTTCGGTTTCATCAAACCCATCCTAATTTCGTCAAACCCATGCTAAATATGTCAAACCTCACATAAATTTTCAAACCTCACATAAATTTTCGTTCGGTTTCATCAAACCCATCCTAATTTCTTCAAACCCATGCTAAATTGCTCAAACCTCACATAAATTTTCAAACCACATAAATTTTCGTTCGGTTTCATCAAACCCATCCTAATTTCTTCAAAACCCATGCTAATTTGCTCAAACCTCAGATAAATTTTCAAACCTCATAAATTTTCGTTCGGATTCATCAAACCCATCCTAATTTCATCAAACCCATCCTAATTTCTTCAAACCCATGCTAAATTGCTCAAACCTCAGGTAAATTTTCAAACCACATAAATTTTCGTTCGGTTTCATCAAACCCATCCTAATTTCGTCAAACCCATGCTAAATATGTCAAACCTCACATACATTTCAAACCTCACATAAATTTTCGTTCGGTTTCATCAAACCCATCCTAATTTCTTCAAACCCATGCTAAATTGCTCAAACCTCACATAAATTTTCAAACCACATAAATTTTCGTTCGGTTTCATCAAACCCATCCTAATTTCTTCAAACCCATGCTAATTTGCTCAAACCTCAGATAAATTTTCAAACCTCATAAATTTTCGTTCGGATTCATCAAACCCATCCTAATTTCATCAAACCCATCCTAATTTCTTCAAACCCATGCTAAATTGCTCAAACCTCAGGTAAATTTTCAAACCACATAAATTTTCGTTCGGTTTCATCAAACCCATCCTAATTTCGTCAAACCCATGCTAAATATGTCAAACCTCACATAAATTTTCAAACCACATAAATTTTCGTTCGGTTTCATCAAACCCATCCTAATTTCTTCAAACCCATGCTAATTTGCTCAAACCTCAGATAAATTTTCAAACCTCATAAATTTTCGTTCGGATTCATCAAACCCATCCTAATTTCTTCAAACCCATGCTAATTTGCTCAAACCTCAGATAAATTTTCAAACCTCATAAATTTTCGTTCGGATTCATCAAACCCATCCTAATTTCGTCAAACCCATGCTAAATATGTCAAACCTCACATAAATTTTCAAACCACATAAATTTTCGTTCGGTTTCATCAAACCCATCCTAATTTCTTCAAACCCATGCTAATTTGCTCAAACCTCAGATAAATTTTCAAACCTCATAAATTTTCGTTCGGATTCATCAAACCCATCCTAATTTCGTCAAACCCATGCTAAATATGTCAAACCTCACATAAATTTTCAAACCACATAAATTTTCGTTCGGTTTCATCAAACCCATCCTAATTTCTTCAAACCCATGCTAATTTGCTCAAACCTCAGATAAATTTTCAAACCTCATAAATTTTCGTTCGGATTCATCAAACCCATCCTAATTTCGTCAAACCCATGCTAATTTTGTCAAACCTCACATAAATTTTCAAACCTCACATAAGTTTTCGTTCGGTTTCATCAAACCCATCCTAATTTCTTCAAACCCATGCTAAATTGCTCAAACCTCACATAAATTTTCAAACCACATAAATTTTCGTTCGGTTTCATCAAACCCATCCTAATTTCATCAAACCCATCCTAATTTCTTCAAACCCATGCTAAATTGCTCAAACCTCAGGTAAATTTTCAAACCACATAAATTTTCGTTCGGTTTCATCAAACCCATCCTAATTTCGTCAAACCCATGCTAAATATGTCAAACCTCACATAAATTTTCAAACCTCACATAAATTTTCGTTCGGTTTCATCAAACCCATCCTAATTTCTTCAAACCCATGCTAATTTGCTCAAACCTCAGATAAATTTTCAAACCTCATAAATTTTCGTTCGGATTCATCAAACCCATCCTAATTTCGTCAAACCCATGCTAATTTTGTCAAACCTCACATAAATTTTCAAACCTCACATAAATTTTCGTTCGGTTTCATCAAACCCATCCTAATTTCTTCAAACCCATGCTAAATTGCTCAAACCTCACATAAATTTTCAAACCACATAAATTTTCGTTCGGTTTCATCAAACCCATCCTAATTTCTTCAAACCCATGCTAATTTGCTCAAACCTCAGATAAATTTTCAAACCTCATAAATTTTCGTTCGGATTCGTCAAACCCATCCTAATTTCATCAAACCCATCCTAATTTCTTCAAACCCATGCTAAATTGCTCAAACCTCAGGTAAATTTTCAAACCACATAAATTTTCGTTCGGTTTCATCAAACCCATCCTAATTTCGTCAAACCCATGCTAAATATGTCAAACCTCACATAAATTTTCGTTCGGTTTCATCAAACCCATCCTAATTTCTTCAAACCCATGCTAATTTGCTCAAACCTCAGATAAATTTTCAAACCTCATAAATTTTCGTTCGGATTCATCAAACCCATCCTAATTTCGTCAAACCCATGCTAATTTTGTCAAACCTCACATAAATTTTCAAACCTCACATAAATTTTCGTTCGGTTTCATCAAACCCATCCTAATTTCTTCAAACCCATGCTAAATTGCTCAAACCTCACATAAATTTTCAAACCACATAAATTTTCGTTCGGTTTCATCAAACCCATCCTAATTTCATCAAACCCATCCTAATTTCTTCAAACCCATGCTAAATTGCTCAAACCTCAGGTAAATTTTCAAACCACATAAATTTTCGTTCGGTTTCATCAAACCCATCCTAATTTCGTCAAACCCATGCTAAATATGTCAAACCTCACATAAATTTTCAAACCTCACATAAATTTTCGTTCGGTTTCATCAAACCCATCCTAATTTCTTCAAACCCATGCTAAATTGCTCAAACCTCACATAAATTTTCAAACCACATAAATTTTCGTTCGGTTTCATCAAACCCATCCTAATTTCTTCAAACCCATGCTAATTTGCTCAAACCTCAGATAAATTTTCAAACCTCATAAATTTTCGTTCGGATTCATCAAACCCATCCTAATTTCATCAAACCCATCCTAATTTCTTCAAACCCATGCTAAATTGCTCAAACCTCAGGTAAATTTTCAAACCACATAAATTTTCGTTCGGTTTCATCAAACCCATCCTAATTTCGTCAAACCCATGCTAAATATGTCAAACCTCACATAAATTTTCAAACCACATAAATTTTCGTTCGGTTTCATCAAACCCATCCTAATTTCTTCAAACCCATGCTAATTTGCTCAAACCTCAGATAAATTTTCAAACCTCATAAATTTTCGTTCGGATTCATCAAACCCATCCTAATTTCGTCAAACCCATGCTAAATATGTCAAACCTCACATAAATTTTCAAACCACATAAATTTTCGTTCGGTTTCATCAAACCCATCCTAATTTCTTCAAACCCATGCTAATTTGCTCAAACCTCAGATAAATTTTCAAACCTCATAAATTTTCGTTCGGATTCATCAAACCCATCCTAATTTCTTCAAACCCATGCTAATTTGCTCAAACCTCAGATAAATTTTCAAACCTCATAAATTTTCGTTCGGATTCATCAAACCCATCCTAATTTCATCAAACCCATCCTAATTTCTTCAAACCCATGCTAAATTGCTCAAACCTCAGGTAAATTTTCAAACCACATAAATTTTCGTTCGGTTTCATCAAACCCATCCTAATTTCGTCAAACCCATGCTAAATATGTCAAACCTCACATAAATTTTCAAACCACATAAATTTTCGTTCGGTTTCATCAAACCCATCCTAATTTCTTCAAACCCATGCTAATTTGCTCAAACCTCAGATAAATTTTCAAACCTCATAAATTTTCGTTCGGATTCATCAAACCCATCCTAATTTCGTCAAACCCATGCTAAATATGTCAAACCTCACATAAATTTTCAAACCACATAAATTTTCGTTCGGTTTCATCAAACCCATCCTAATTTCTTCAAACCCATGCTAATTTGCTCAAACCTCAGATAAATTTTCAAACCTCATAAATTTTCGTTCGGATTCATCAAACCCATCCTAATTTCGTCAAACCCATGCTAAATATGTCAAACCTCACATAAATTTTCAAACCACATAAATTTTCGTTCGGTTTCATCAAACCCATCCTAATTTCTTCAAACCCATGCTAATTTGCTCAAACCTCAGATAAATTTTCAAACCTCATAAATTTTCGTTCGGATTCATCAAACCCATCCTAATTTCATCAAACCCATCCTAATTTCTTCACACCCATGCTAAATTGCTCAAACCTCAGGTAAATTTTCAAACCACATAAATTTTCGTTCGGTTTCATCAAACCCATCCTAATTTCGTCAAACCCATGCTAAATATGTCAAACCTCACATAAATTTTCGTTCGGTTTCATCAAACCCATCCTAATTTCTTCAAACCCATGCTAAATTGCTCAAACCTCACATAAATTTTCAAACCACATAAATTTTCGTTCGGTTTCATCAAACCCATCCTAATTTCTTCAAACCCATGCTAATTTGCTCAAACCTCAGATAAATTTTCAAACCTCATAAATTTTCGTTCGGATTCATCAAACCCATCCTAATTTCGTCAAACCCATGCTAAATATGTCAAACCTCACATAAATTTTCAAACCACATAAATTTTCGTTCGGTTTCATCAAACCCATCCTAATTTCTTCAAACCCATCCTAATTTCTTCAAACCCATGCTAAATTGCTCAAACCTCAGGTAAATTTTCAAACCACATAAATTTTCGTTCGGTTTCATCAAACCCATCCTAATTTCGTCAAACCCATGCTAAATATGTCAAACCTCACATAAATTTTCGTTCGGTTTCATCAAACCCATCCTAATTTCTTCAAACCCATGCTAAATTGCTCAAACCTCACATAAATTTTCAAACCACATAAATTTTCGTTCGGTTTCATCAAACCCATCCTAATTTCTTCAAACCCATGCTAATTTGCTCAAACCTCAGATAAATTTTCAAACCTCATAAATTTTCGTTCGGATTCATCAAACCCATCCTAATTTCATCAAACCCATCCTAATTTCTTCAAACCCATGCTAAATTGCTCAAACCTCAGGTAAATTTTCAAACCACATAAATTTTCGTTCGGTTTCATCAAACCCATCCTAATTTCGTCAAACCCATGCTAAATATGTCAAACCTCACATAAATTTTCAAACCTCACATAAATTTTCGTTCGGTTTCATCAAACCCATCCTAATTTCTTCAAACCCATGCTAAATTGCTCAAACCTCACATAAATTTTCAAACCACATAAATTTTCGTTCGGTTTCATCAAACCCATCCTAATTTCTTCAAACCCATGCTAATTTGCTCAAACCTCAGATAAATTTTCAAACCTCATAAATTTTCGTTCGGATTCATCAAACCCATCCTAATTTCATCAAACCCATCCTAATTTCTTCAAACCCATGCTAAATTGCTCAAACCTCAGGTAAATTTTCAAACCACATAAATTTTCGTTCGGTTTCATCAAACCCATCCTAATTTCGTCAAACCCATGCTAAATATGTCAAACCTCACATAAATTTTCAAACCACATAAATTTTCGTTCGGTTTCATCAAACCCATCCTAATTTCTTCAAACCCATGCTAATTTGCTCAAACCTCAGATAAATTTTCAAACCTCATAAATTTTCGTTCGGATTCATCAAACCCATCCTAATTTCTTCAAACCCATGCTAATTTGCTCAAACCTCAGATAAATTTTCAAACCTCATAAATTTTCGTTCGGATTCATCAAACCCATCCTAATTTCATCAAACCCATCCTAATTTCTTCAAACCCATGCTAAATTGCTCAAACCTCAGGTAAATTTTCAAACCACATAAATTTTCGTTCGGTTTCATCAAACCCATCCTAATTTCGTCAAACCCATGCTAAATATGTCAAACCTCACATAAATTTTCAAACCACATAAATTTTCGTTCGGTTTCATCAAACCCATCCTAATTTCTTCAAACCCATGCTAATTTGCTCAAACCTCAGATAAATTTTCAAACCTCATAAATTTTCGTTCGGATTCATCAAACCCATCCTAATTTCGTCAAACCCATGCTAAATATGTCAAACCTCACATAAATTTTCAAACCACATAAATTTTCGTTCGGTTTCATCAAACCCATCCTAATTTCTTCAAACCCATGCTAATTTGCTCAAACCTCAGATAAATTTTCAAACCTCATAAATTTTCGTTCGGATTCATCAAACCCATCCTAATTTCTTCAAACCCATGCTAAATTGCTCAAACCTCACATAAATTTTCAAACCACATAAATTTTCGTTCGGTTTCATCAAACCCATCCTAATTTCTTCAAACCCATGCTAATTTGCTCAAACCTCAGATAAATTTTAAAACCTCATAAATTTTCGTTCGGATTCATCAAACCCATCCTAATTTCATCAAACCCATCCTAATTTCTTCAAACCCATGCTAAATTGCTCAAACCTCAGGTATATTTTCAAACCACATAAATTTTCGTTCGGTTTCATCAAACCCATCCTAATTTCGTCAAACCCATGCTAAATATGTCAAACCTCACATAAATTTTCAAACCACATAAATTTTCGTTCGGTTTCATCAAACCCATCCTAATTTCTTCAAACCCATGCTAATTTGCTCAAACCTCAGATAAATTTTCAAACCTCATAAATTTTCGTTCGGATTCATCAAACCCATCCTAATTTTGTCAAACCTCACATAAATTTTCAAACCTCACATAAATTTTCGTTCGGTTTCATCAAACCCATCCTAATTTCTTCAAACCCATGCTAAATTGCTCAAACCTCACATAAATTTTCAAACCACATAAATTTTCGTTCGGTTTCATCAAACCCATCCTAATTTCTTCAAACCCATGCTAATTTGCTCAAACCTCAGATAAATTTTCAAACCTCATAAATTTTCGTTCGGATTCATCAAACCCATCCTAATTTCATCAAACCCATCCTAATTTCTTCAAACCCATGCTAAATTGCTCAAACCTCAGGTAAATTTTCAAACCACATAAATTTTCGTTCGGTTTCATCAAACCCATCCTAATTTCGTCAAACCCATGCTAAATATGTCAAACCTCACATAAATTTTCAAACCACATAAATTTTCGTTCGGTTTCATCAAACCCATCCTAATTTCTTCAAACCCATGCTAATTTGCTCAAACCTCAGATAAATTTTCAAACCTCATAAATTTTCGTTCGGATTCATCAAACCCATCCTAATTTCGTCAAACCCATGCTAATTTTGTCAAACCTCACATAAATTTTCAAACCTCACATAAATTTTCGTTCGGTTTCATCAAACCCATCCTAATTTCTTCAAACCCATGCTAAATTGCTCAAACCTCACATAAATTTTCAAACCACATAAATTTTCGTTCGGTTTCATCAAACCCATCCTAATTTCATCAAACCCATCCTAATTTCTTCAAACCCATGCTAAATTGCTCAAACCTCAGGTAAATTTTCAAACCACATAAATTTTCGTTCGGTTTCATCAAACCCATCCTAATTTCGTCAAACCCATGCTAAATATGTCAAACCTCACATAAATTTTCAAACCACATAAATTTTCGTTCGGTTTCATCAAACCCATCCTAATTTCTTCAAACCCATGCTAATTTGCTCAAACCTCAGATAAATTTTCAAATCTCATAAATTTTCGTTCGGATTCATCAAACCCATCCTAATTTCGTCAAACCCATGCTAATTTTGTCAAACCTCACATAAATTTTCAAACCTCACATAAATTTTCGTTCGGTTTCATCAAACCCATCCTAATTTCTTCAAACCCATGCTAAATTGCTCAAACCTCACATAAATTTTCAAACCACATAAATTTTCGTTCGGTTTCATCAAACCCATCCTAATTTCATCAAACCCATCCTAATTTCTTCAAACCCATGCTAAATTGCTCAAACCTCAGGTAAATTTTCAAACCACATAAATTTTCGTTCGGTTTCATCAAACCCATCCTAATTTCGTCAAACCCATGCTAAATATGTCAAACCTCACATAAATTTTCAAACCTCACATAAATTTTCGTTCGGTTTCATCAAACCCATCCTAATTTCTTCAAACCCATGCTAAATTGCTCAAACCTCACATAAATTTTCAAACCACATAAATTTTCGTTCGGTTTCATCAAACCCATCCTAATTTCTTCAAACCCATGCTAATTTGCTCAAACCTCAGATAAATTTTCAAACCTCATAAATTTTCGTTCGGATTCATCAGACCCATCCTAATTTCATCAAACCCATCCTAATTTCTTCAAACCCATGCTAAATTGCTCAAACCTCAGGTAAATTTTCAAACCACATAAATTTTCGTTCGGTTTCATCAAACGAATCCTAATTTCGTCAAACCCATGCTAAATATGTCAAACCTCACATAAATTTTCAAACCTCACATAAATTTTCGTTCGGTTTCATCAAACCCATCCTAATTTCTTCAAACCCATGCTAAATTGCTCAAACCTCACATAAATTTTCAAACCACATAAATTTTCGTTCGGTTTCATCAAACCCATCCTAATTTCTTCAAACCCATGCTAATTTGCTCAAACCTCAGATAAATTTTCAAACCTCATAAATTTTCGTTCGGATTCATCAAACCCATCCTAATTTCATCAAACCCATCCTAATTTCTTCAAACCCATGCTAAATTGCTCAAACCTCAGGTAAATTTTCAAACCACATAAATTTTCGTTCGGTTTCATCAAACCCATCCTAATTTCGTCAAACCCATGCTAAATATGTCAAACCTCACATAAATTTTCAAACCACATAAATTTTCGTTCGGTTTCATCAAACCCATCCTAATTTCTTCAAACCCATGCTAATTTGCTCAAACCTCAGATAAATTTTCAAACCTCATAAATTTTCGTTCGGATTCATCAAACCCATCCTAATTTCTTCAAACCCATGCTAATTTGCTCAAACCTCAGATAAATTTTCAAACCTCATAAATTTTCGTTCGGATTCATCAAACCCATCCTAATTTCATCAAACCCATCCTAATTTCTTCAAACCCATGCTAAATTGCTCAAACCTCAGGTAAATTTTCAAACCACATAAATTTTCGTTCGGTTTCATCAAACCCATCCTAATTTCGTCAAACCCATGCTAAATATGTCAAACCTCACATAAATTTTCAAACCACATAAATTTTCGTTCGGTTTCATCAAACCCATCCTAATTTCTTCAAACCCATGCTAATTTGCTCAAACCTCAGATAAATTTTCAAACCTCATAAATTTTCGTTCGGATTCATCAAACCCATCCTAATTTCGTCAAACCCATGCTAAATATGTCAAACCTCACATAAATTTTCAAACCACATAAATTTTCGTTCGGTTTCATCAAACCCATCCTAATTTCTTCAAACCCATGCTAATTTGCTCAAACCTCAGATAAATTTTCAAACCTCATAAATTTTCGTTCGGATTCATCAAACCCATCCTAATTTCTTCAAACCCATGCTAAATTGCTCAAACCTCACATAAATTTTCAAACCACATAAATTTTCGTTCGGTTTCATCAAACCCATCCTAATTTCTTCAAACCCATGCTAATTTGCTCAAACCTCAGATAAATTTTCAAACCTCATAAATTTTCGTTCGGATTCATCAAACCCATCCTAATTTCATCAAACCCATCCTAATTTCTTCAAACCCATGCTAAATTGCTCAAACCTCAGGTAAATTTTCAAACCACATAAATTTTCGTTCGGTTTCATCAAACCCATCCTAATTTCGTCAAACCCATGCTAAATATGTCAAACCTCACATAAATTTTCAAACCACATAAATTTTCGTTCGGTTTCATCAAACCCATCCTAATTTCTTCAAACCCATGCTAATTTGCTCAAACCTCAGATAAATTTTCAAACCTCATAAATTTTCGTTCGGATTCATCAAACCCATCCTAATTTTGTCAAACCTCACATAAATTTTCAAACCTCACATAAATTTTCGTTCGGTTTCATCAAACCCATCCTAATTTCTTCAAACCCATGCTAAATTGCTCAAACCTCACATAAATTTTCAAACCACATAAATTTTCGTTCGGTTTCATCAAACCCATCCTAATTTCTTCAAACCCATGCTAAATTGCTCAAACCTCACATAAATTTTCAAACCACATAAATTTTCGTTCGGTTTCATCAAACCCATCCTAATTTCTTCAAACCCATGCTAATTTGCTCAAACCTCAGATAAATTTTCAAACCACATAAATTTTCGTTCGGTTTCATCAAACCCATCCTAATTTCTTCAAACCCATGCTAAATTGCTCAAACCTCACATAAATTTTCAAACCACATAAATTTTCGTTCGGTTTCATCAAACCCATCCTAATTTCTTCAAACCCATGCTAATTTGCTCAAACCTCAGATAAATTTTCAAACCTCATAAATTTTCGTTCGGATTCATCAAACCCATCCTAATTTCATCAAACCCATCCTAATTTCTTCAAACCCATGCTAAATTGCTCAAACCTCAGGTAAATTTTCAAACCACATAAATTTTCGTTCGGTTTCATCAAACCCATCCTAATTTCGTCAAACCCATGCTAAATATGTCAAACCTCACATAAATTTTCAAACCACATAAATTTTCGTTCGGTTTCATCAAACCCATCCTAATTTCTTCAAACCCATGCTAATTTGCTCAAACCTCAGATAAATTTTCAAACCTCATAAATTTTCGTTCGGATTCATCAAACCCATCCTAATTTCTTCAAACCCATGCTAATTTGCTCAAACCTCAGATAAATTTTCAAACCTCATAAATTTTCGTTCGGATTCATCAAACCCATCCTAATTTCATCAAACCCATCCTAATTTCTTCAAACCCATGCTAAATTGCTCAAACCTCAGGTAAATTTTCAAACCACATAAATTTTCGTTCGGTTTCATCAAACCCATCCTAATTTCGTCAAACCCATGCTAAATATGTCAAACCTCACATAAATTTTCAAACCACATAAATTTTCGTTCGGTTTCATCAAACCCATCCTAATTTCTTCAAACCCATGCTAATTTGCTCAAACCTCAGATAAATTTTCAAACCTCATAAATTTTCGTTCGGATTCATCAAACCCATCCTAATTTCGTCAAACCCATGCTAAATATGTCAAACCTCACATAAATTTTCAAACCACATAAATTTTCGTTCGGTTTCATCAAACCCATCCTAATTTCTTCAAACCCATGCTAATTTGCTCAAACCTCAGATAAATTTTCAAACCTCATAAATTTTCGTTCGGATTCATCAAACCCATCCTAATTTCTTCAAACCCATGCTAAATTGCTCAAACCTCACATAAATTTTCAAACCACATAAATTTTCGTTCGGTTTCATCAAACCCATCCTAATTTCTTCAAACCCATGCTAATTTGCTCAAACCTCAGATAAATTTTAAAACCTCATAAATTTTCGTTCGGATTCATCAAACCCATCCTAATTTCATCAAACCCATCCTAATTTCTTCAAACCCATGCTAAATTGCTCAAACCTCAGGTATATTTTCAAACCACATAAATTTTCGTTCGGTTTCATCAAACCCATCCTAATTTCGTCAAACCCATGCTAAATATGTCAAACCTCACATAAATTTTCAAACCACATAAATTTTCGTTCGGTTTCATCAAACCCATCCTAATTTCTTCAAACCCATGCTAATTTGCTCAAACCTCAGATAAATTTTCAAACCTCATAAATTTTCGTTCGGATTCATCAAACCCATCCTAATTTTGTCAAACCTCACATAAATTTTCAAACCTCACATAAATTTTCGTTCGGTTTCATCAAACCCATCCTAATTTCTTCAAACCCATGCTAAATTGCTCAAACCTCACATAAATTTTCAAACCACATAAATTTTCGTTCGGTTTCATCAAACCCATCCTAATTTCTTCAAACCCATGCTAATTTGCTCAAACCTCAGATAAATTTTCAAACCTCATAAATTTTCGTTCGGATTCATCAAACCCATCCTAATTTCATCAAACCCATCCTAATTTCTTCAAACCCATGCTAAATTGCTCAAACCTCAGGTAAATTTTCAAACCACATAAATTTTCGTTCGGTTTCATCAAACCCATCCTAATTTCGTCAAACCCATGCTAAATATGTCAAACCTCACATAAATTTTCAAACCACATAAATTTTCGTTCGGTTTCATCAAACCCATCCTAATTTCTTCAAACCCATGCTAATTTGCTCAAACCTCAGATAAATTTTCAAACCTCATAAATTTTCGTTCGGATTCATCAAACCCATCCTAATTTCGTCAAACCCATGCTAATTTTGTCAAACCTCACATAAATTTTCAAACCTCACATAAATTTTCGTTCGGTTTCATCAAACCCATCCTAATTTCTTCAAACCCATGCTAAATTGCTCAAACCTCACATAAATTTTCAAACCACATAAATTTTCGTTCGGTTTCATCAAACCCATCCTAATTTCATCAAACCCATCCTAATTTCTTCAAACCCATGCTAAATTGCTCAAACCTCAGGTAAATTTTCAAACCACATAAATTTTCGTTCGGTTTCATCAAACCCATCCTAATTTCGTCAAACCCATGCTAAATATGTCAAACCTCACATAAATTTTCAAACCACATAAATTTTCGTTCGGTTTCATCAAACCCATCCTAATTTCTTCAAACCCATGCTAATTTGCTCAAACCTCAGATAAATTTTCAAATCTCATAAATTTTCGTTCGGATTCATCAAACCCATCCTAATTTCGTCAAACCCATGCTAATTTTGTCAAACCTCACATAAATTTTCAAACCTCACATAAATTTTCGTTCGGTTTCATCAAACCCATCCTAATTTCTTCAAACCCATGCTAAATTGCTCAAACCTCACATAAATTTTCAAACCACATAAATTTTCGTTCGGTTTCATCAAACCCATCCTAATTTCATCAAACCCATCCTAATTTCTTCAAACCCATGCTAAATTGCTCAAACCTCAGGTAAATTTTCAAACCACATAAATTTTCGTTCGGTTTCATCAAACCCATCCTAATTTCGTCAAACCCATGCTAAATATGTCAAACCTCACATAAATTTTCAAACCTCACATAAATTTTCGTTCGGTTTCATCAAACCCATCCTAATTTCTTCAAACCCATGCTAAATTGCTCAAACCTCACATAAATTTTCAAACCACATAAATTTTCGTTCGGTTTCATCAAACCCATCCTAATTTCTTCAAACCCATGCTAATTTGCTCAAACCTCAGATAAATTTTCAAACCTCATAAATTTTCGTTCGGATTCATCAGACCCATCCTAATTTCATCAAACCCATCCTAATTTCTTCAAACCCATGCTAAATTGCTCAAACCTCAGGTAAATTTTCAAACCACATAAATTTTCGTTCGGTTTCATCAAACGAATCCTAATTTCGTCAAACCCATGCTAAATATGTCAAACCTCACATAAATTTTCAAACCTCACATAAATTTTCGTTCGGTTTCATCAAACCCATCCTAATTTCTTCAAACCCATGCTAAATTGCTCAAACCTCACATAAATTTTCAAACCACATAAATTTTCGTTCGGTTTCATCAAACCCATCCTAATTTCTTCAAACCCATGCTAATTTGCTCAAACCTCAGATAAATTTTCAAACCTCATAAATTTTCGTTCGGATTCATCAAACCCATCCTAATTTCATCAAACCCATCCTAATTTCTTCAAACCCATGCTAAATTGCTCAAACCTCAGGTAAATTTTCAAACCACATAAATTTTCGTTCGGTTTCATCAAACCCATCCTAATTTCGTCAAACCCATGCTAAATATGTCAAACCTCACATAAATTTTCAAACCACATAAATTTTCGTTCGGTTTCATCAAACCCATCCTAATTTCTTCAAACCCATGCTAATTTGCTCAAACCTCAGATAAATTTTCAAACCTCATAAATTTTCGTTCGGATTCATCAAACCCATCCTAATTTCTTCAAACCCATGCTAATTTGCTCAAACCTCAGATAAATTTTCAAACCTCATAAATTTTCGTTCGGATTCATCAAACCCATCCTAATTTCATCAAACCCATCCTAATTTCTTCAAACCCATGCTAAATTGCTCAAACCTCAGGTAAATTTTCAAACCACATAAATTTTCGTTCGGTTTCATCAAACCCATCCTAATTTCGTCAAACCCATGCTAAATATGTCAAACCTCACATAAATTTTCAAACCACATAAATTTTCGTTCGGTTTCATCAAACCCATCCTAATTTCTTCAAACCCATGCTAATTTGCTCAAACCTCAGATAAATTTTCAAACCTCATAAATTTTCGTTCGGATTCATCAAACCCATCCTAATTTCGTCAAACCCATGCTAAATATGTCAAACCTCACATAAATTTTCAAACCACATAAATTTTCGTTCGGTTTCATCAAACCCATCCTAATTTCTTCAAACCCATGCTAATTTGCTCAAACCTCAGATAAATTTTCAAACCTCATAAATTTTCGTTCGGATTCATCAAACCCATCCTAATTTCTTCAAACCCATGCTAAATTGCTCAAACCTCACATAAATTTTCAAACCACATAAATTTTCGTTCGGTTTCATCAAACCCATCCTAATTTCTTCAAACCCATGCTAATTTGCTCAAACCTCAGATAAATTTTCAAACCTCATAAATTTTCGTTCGGATTCATCAAACCCATCCTAATTTCATCAAACCCATCCTAATTTCTTCAAACCCATGCTAAATTGCTCAAACCTCAGGTAAATTTTCAAACCACATAAATTTTCGTTCGGTTTCATCAAACCCATCCTAATTTCGTCAAACCCATGCTAAATATGTCAAACCTCACATAAATTTTCAAACCACATAAATTTTCGTTCGGTTTCATCAAACCCATCCTAATTTCTTCAAACCCATGCTAATTTGCTCAAACCTCAGATAAATTTTCAAACCTCATAAATTTTCGTTCGGATTCATCAAACCCATCCTAATTTTGTCAAACCTCACATAAATTTTCAAACCTCACATAAATTTTCGTTCGGTTTCATCAAACCCATCCTAATTTCTTCAAACCCATGCTAAATTGCTCAAACCTCACATAAATTTTCAAACCACATAAATTTTCGTTCGGTTTCATCAAACCCATCCTAATTTCTTCAAACCCATGCTAATTTGCTCAAACCTCAGATAAATTTTCAAACCTCATAAATTTTCGTTCGGATTCATCAAACCCATCCTAATTTCATCAAACCCATCCTAATTTCTTCAAACCCATGCTAAATTGCTCAAACCTCAGGTAAATTTTCAAACCACATAAATTTTCGTTCGGTTTCATCAAACCCATCCTAATTTCGTCAAACCCATGCTAAATATGTCAAACCTCACATAAATTTTCAAACCACATAAATTTTCGTTCGGTTTCATCAAACCCATCCTAATTTCTTCAAACCCATGCTAATTTGCTCAAACCTCAGATAAATTTTCAAACCTCATAAATTTTCGTTCGGATTCATCAAACCCATCCTAATTTCGTCAAACCCATGCTAATTTTGTCAAACCTCACATAAATTTTCAAACCTCACATAAATTTTCGTTCGGTTTCATCAAACCCATCCTAATTTCTTCAAACCCATGCTAAATTGCTCAAACCTCACATAAATTTTCAAACCACATAAATTTTCGTTCGGTTTCATCAAACCCATCCTAATTTCATCAAACCCATCCTAATTTCTTCAAACCCATGCTAAATTGCTCAAACCTCAGGTAAATTTTCAAACCACATAAATTTTCGTTCGGTTTCATCAAACCCATCCTAATTTCGTCAAACCCATGCTAAATATGTCAAACCTCACATAAATTTTCAAACCACATAAATTTTCGTTCGGTTTCATCAAACCCATCCTAATTTCTTCAAACCCATGCTAATTTGCTCAAACCTCAGATAAATTTTCAAATCTCATAAATTTTCGTTCGGATTCATCAAACCCATCCTAATTTCGTCAAACCCATGCTAATTTTGTCAAACCTCACATAAATTTTCAAACCTCACATAAATTTTCGTTCGGTTTCATCAAACCCATCCTAATTTCTTCAAACCCATGCTAAATTGCTCAAACCTCACATAAATTTTCAAACCACATAAATTTTCGTTCGGTTTCATCAAACCCATCCTAATTTCATCAAACCCATCCTAATTTCTTCAAACCCATGCTAAATTGCTCAAACCTCAGGTAAATTTTCAAACCACATAAATTTTCGTTCGGTTTCATCAAACCCATCCTAATTTCTTCAAACCCATGCTAATTTGCTCAAACCTCAGATAAATTTTCAAACCTCATAAATTTTCGTTCGGATTCATCAAACCCATCCTAATTTCATCAAACCCATCCTAATTTCTTCAAACCCATGCTAAATTGCTCAAACCTCAGGTAAATTTTCAAACCACATAAATTTTCGTTCGGTTTCATCAAACCCATCCTAATTTCGTCAAACCCATGCTAAATATGTCAAACCTCACATAAATTTTCGTTCGGTTTCATCAAACCCATCCTAATTTCTTCAAACCCATGCTAATTTGCTCAAACCTCAGATAAATTTTCAAACCTCATAAATTTTCGTTCGGATTCATCAAACCCATCCTAATTTCGTCAAACCCATGCTAATTTTGTCAAACCTCACATAAATTTTCAAACCTCACATAAATTTTCGTTCGGTTTCATCAAACCCATCCTAATTTCTTCAAACCCATGCTAAATTGCTCAAACCTCACATAAATTTTCCAACCACATAAATTTTTGTTCGGTTTCATCAAACCCATCCTAATTTCATCAAACCCATCCTAATTTCTTCAAACCCATGCTAAATTGCTCAAACCTCAGGTAAATTTTCAAACCACATAAATTTTCGTTCGGTTTCATCAAACCCATCCTAATTTCGTCAAACCCATGCTAAATATGTCAAACCTCACATAAATTTTCAAACCACATAAATTTTCGTTCGGTTTCATCAAACCCATCCTAATTTCTTCAAACCCATGCTAATTTGCTCAAACCTCAGATAAATTTTCAAACCTCATAAATTTTCGTTCGGATTCATCAAACCCATCCTAATTTCGTCAAACCCATGCTAATTTTGTCAAACCTCACATAAATTTTCAAACCTCACATAAATTTTCGTTCGGTTTCATCAAACCCATCCTAATTTCTTCAAACCCATGCTAAATTGCTCAAACCTCACATAAATTTTCAAACCACATAAATTTTCGTTCGGTTTCATCAAACCCATCCTAATTTCATCAAACCCATCCTAATTTCTTCAAACCCATGCTAAATTGCTCAAACCTCAGGTAAATTTTCAAACCACATAAATTTTCGTTCGGTTTCATCAAACCCATCCTAATTTCGTCAAACCCATGCTAAATATGTCAAACCTCACATAAATTTTCAAACCACATAAATTTTCGTTCGGTTTCATCAAACCCATCCTAATTTCTTCAAACCCATGCTAATTTGCTCAAACCTCAGATAAATTTTCAAATCTCATAAATTTTCGTTCGGATTCATCAAACCCATCCTAATTTCGTCAAACCCATGCTAATTTTGTCAAACCTCACATAAATTTTCAAATCTCACATAAATTTTCGTTCGGTTTCATCAAACCCATCCTAATTTCTTCAAACCCATGCTAAATTGCTCAAACCTCACATAAATTTTCAAACCACATAAATTTTCGTTCGGTTTCATCAAACCCATCCTAATTTCATCAAACCCATCCTAATTTCTTCAAACCCATGCTAAATTGCTCAAACCTCAGGTAAATTTTCAAACCACATAAATTTTCGTTCGGTTTCATCAAACCCATCCTAATTTCTTCAAACCCATGCTAATTTGCTCAAACCTCAGATAAATTTTCAAACCTCATAAATTTTCGTTCGGATTCATCAAACCCATCCTAATTTCATCAAACCCATCCTAATTTCTTTAAACCCATGCTAAATTGCTCAAACCTCAGGTAAATTTTCAAACCACATAAATTTTCGTTCGGTTTCATAAAACCCATCCTAATTTCGTCAAACCCATGCTAAATATGTCAATCCTCACATAAATTTTCGTTCGGTTTCATCAAACCCATCCTAATTTCTTCAAACCCATGCTAATTTGCTCAAACCTCAGATAAATTTTCAAACCTCATAAATTTTCGTTCGGATTCATCAAACCCATCCTAATTTCGTCAAACCCATGCTAATTTTGTCAAACCTCACATAAATTTTCAAACCTCACATAAATTTTCGTTCGGTTTCATCAAACCCATCCTAATTTCTTCAAACCCATGCTAAATTGCTCAAACCTCACATAAATTTTCCAACCACATAAATTTTTGTTCGGTTTCATCAAACCCATCCTAATTTCATCAAACCCATCCTAATTTCTTCAAACCCATGCTAAATTGCTCAAACCTCAGGTAAATTTTCAAACCACATAAATTTTCGTTCGGTTTCATCAAACCCATCCTAATTTCGTCAAACCCATGCTAAATATGTCAAACCTCACATAAATTTTCAAACCTCACATAAATTTTCGTTCGGTTTCATCAAACCCATCCTAATTTCTTCAAACCCATGCTAAATTGCTCAAACCTCACATAAATTTTCAAACCACATAAATTTTCGTTCGGTTTCATCAAACCCATCCTAATTTCTTCAAACCCATGCTAATTTGCTCAAACCTCAGATAAATTTTCAAACCTCATAAATTTTCGTTCGGATTCATCAAACCCATCCTAATTTCGTCAAACCCATGCTAATTTTGTCAAACCTCACATAAATTTTCAAACCTCACATAAATTTTCGTTCGGTTTCATCAAACCCATCCTAATTTCTTCAAACCCATGCTAAATTGCTCAAACCTCACATAAATTTTCCAACCACATAAATTTTTGTTCGGTTTCATCAAACCCATCCTAATTTCATCAAACCCATCCTAATTTCTTCAAACCCATGCTAAATTGCTCAAACCTCAGGTAAATTTTCAAACCACATAAATTTTCGTTCGGTTTCATCAAACCCATCCTAATTTCGTCAAACCCATGCTAAATATGTCAAACCTCACATAAATTTTCAAACCACATAAATTTTCGTTCGGTTTCATCAAACCCATCCTAATTTCTTCAAACCCATGCTAATTTGCTCAAACCTCAGATAAATTTTCAAACCTCATAAATTTTCGTTCGGATTCATCAAACCCATCCTAATTTCGTCAAACCCATGCTAATTTTGTCAAACCTCACATAAATTTTCAAACCTCACATAAATTTTCGTTCGGTTTCATCAAACCCATCCTAATTTCTTCAAACCCATGCTAAATTGCTCAAACCTCACATAAATTTTCAAACCACATAAATTTTCGTTCGGTTTCATCAAACCCATCCTAATTTCATCAAACCCATCCTAATTTCTTCAAACCCATGCTAAATTGCTCAAACCTCAGGTAAATTTTCAAACCACATAAATTTTCGTTCGGTTTCATCAAACCCATCCTAATTTCGTCAAACCCATGCTAAATATGTCAAACCTCACATAAATTTTCAAACCACATAAATTTTCGTTCGGTTTCATCAAACCCATCCTAATTTCTTCAAACCCATGCTAATTTGCTCAAACCTCAGATAAATTTTCAAATCTCATAAATTTTCGTTCGGATTCATCAAACCCATCCTAATTTCGTCAAACCCATGCTAATTTTGTCAAACCTCACATAAATTTTCAAATCTCACATAAATTTTCGTTCGGTTTCATCAAACCCATCCTAATTTCTTCAAACCCATGCTAAATTGCTCAAACCTCACATAAATTTTCAAACCACATAAATTTTCGTTCGGTTTCATCAAACCCATCCTAATTTCATCAAACCCATCCTAATTTCTTCAAACCCATGCTAAATTGCTCAAACCTCAGGTAAATTTTCAAACCACATAAATTTTCGTTCGGTTTCATCAAACCCATCCTAATTTCTTCAAACCCATGCTAATTTGCTCAAACCTCAGATAAATTTTCAAACCTCATAAATTTTCGTTCGGATTCATCAAACCCATCCTAATTTCATCAAACCCATCCTAATTTCTTCAAACCCATGCTAAATTGCTCAAACCTCAGGTAAATTTTCAAACCACATAAATTTTCGTTCGGTTTCATCAAACCCATCCTAATTTCGTCAAACCCATGCTAAATATGTCAAACCTCACATAAATTTTCGTTCGGTTTCATCAAACCCATCCTAATTTCTTCAAACCCATGCTAATTTGCTCAAACCTCAGATAAATTTTCAAACCTCATAAATTTTCGTTCGGATTCATCAAACCCATCCTAATTTCGTCAAACCCATGCTAATTTTGTCAAACCTCACATAAATTTTCAAACCTCACATAAATTTTCGTTCGGTTTCATCAAACCCATCCTAATTTCTTCAAACCCATGCTAAATTGCTCAAACCTCACATAAATTTTCCAACCACATAAATTTTTGTTCGGTTTCATCAAACCCATCCTAATTTCATCAAACCCATCCTAATTTCTTCAAACCCATGCTAAATTGCTCAAACCTCAGGTAAATTTTCAAACCACATAAATTTTCGTTCGGTTTCATCAAACCCATCCTAATTTCGTCAAACCCATGCTAAATATGTCAAACCTCACATAAATTTTCAAACCACATAAATTTTCGTTCGGTTTCATCAAACCCATCCTAATTTCTTCAAACCCATGCTAATTTGCTCAAACCTCAGATAAATTTTCAAACCTCATAAATTTTCGTTCGGATTCATCAAACCCATCCTAATTTCGTCAAACCCATGCTAATTTTGTCAAACCTCACATAAATTTTCAAACCTCACATAAATTTTCGTTCGGTTTCATCAAACCCATCCTAATTTCTTCAAACCCATGCTAAATTGCTCAAACCTCACATAAATTTTCAAACCACATAAATTTTCGTTCGGTTTCATCAAACCCATCCTAATTTCATCAAACCCATCCTAATTTCTTCAAACCCATGCTAAATTGCTCAAACCTCAGGTAAATTTTCAAACCACATAAATTTTCGTTCGGTTTCATCAAACCCATCCTAATTTCGTCAAACCCATGCTAAATATGTCAAACCTCACATAAATTTTCAAACCACATAAATTTTCGTTCGGTTTCATCAAACCCATCCTAATTTCTTCAAACCCATGCTAATTTGCTCAAACCTCAGATAAATTTTCAAATCTCATAAATTTTCGTTCGGATTCATCAAACCCATCCTAATTTCGTCAAACCCATGCTAATTTTGTCAAACCTCACATAAATTTTCAAATCTCACATAAATTTTCGTTCGGTTTCATCAAACCCATCCTAATTTCTTCAAACCCATGCTAAATTGCTCAAACCTCACATAAATTTTCAAACCACATAAATTTTCGTTCGGTTTCATCAAACCCATCCTAATTTCATCAAACCCATCCTAATTTCTTCAAACCCATGCTAAATTGCTCAAACCTCAGGTAAATTTTCAAACCACATAAATTTTCGTTCGGTTTCATCAAACCCATCCTAATTTCTTCAAACCCATGCTAATTTGCTCAAACCTCAGATAAATTTTCAAACCTCATAAATTTTCGTTCGGATTCATCAAACCCATCCTAATTTCATCAAACCCATCCTAATTTCTTCAAACCCATGCTAAATTGCTCAAACCTCAGGTAAATTTTCAAACCACATAAATTTTCGTTCGGTTTCATCAAACCCATCCTAATTTCGTCAAACCCATGCTAAATATGTCAAACCTCACATAAATTTTCGTTCGGTTTCATCAAACCCATCCTAATTTCTTCAAACCCATGCTAATTTGCTCAAACCTCAGATAAATTTTCAAACCTCATAAATTTTCGTTCGGATTCATCAAACCCATCCTAATTTCGTCAAACCCATGCTAATTTTGTCAAACCTCACATAAATTTTCAAACCTCACATAAATTTTCGTTCGGTTTCATCAAACCCATCCTAATTTCTTCAAACCCATGCTAAATTGCTCAAACCTCACATAAATTTTCCAACCACATAAATTTTTGTTCGGTTTCATCAAACCCATCCTAATTTCATCAAACCCATCCTAATTTCTTCAAACCCATGCTAAATTGCTCAAACCTCAGGTAAATTTTCAAACCACATAAATTTTCGTTCGGTTTCATCAAACCCATCCTAATTTCGTCAAACCCATGCTAAATATGTCAAACCTCACATAAATTTTCAAACCACATAAATTTTCGTTCGGTTTCATCAAACCCATCCTAATTTCTTCAAACCCATGCTAATTTGCTCAAACCTCAGATAAATTTTCAAACCTCATAAATTTTCGTTCGGATTCGTCAAACCCATCCTAATTTCATCAAACCCATCCTAATTTCTTCAAACCCATGCTAAATTGCTCAAACCTCAGGTAAATTTTCAAACCACATAAATTTTCGTTCGGTTTCATCAAACCCATCCTAATTTCGTCAAACCCATGCTAAATATGTCAAACCTCACATAAATTTTCGTTCGGTTTCATCAAACCCATCCTAATTTCTTCAAACCCATGCTAATTTGCTCAAACCTCAGATAAATTTTCAAACCTCATAAATTTTCGTTCGGATTCATCAAACCCATCCTAATTTCGTCAAACCCATGCTAATTTTGTCAAACCTCACATAAATTTTCAAACCTCACATAAATTTTCGTTCGGTTTCATCAAACCCATCCTAATTTCTTCAAACCCATGCTAAATTGCTCAAACCTCACATAAATTTTCAAACCACATAAATTTTCGTTCGGTTTCATCAAACCCATCCTAATTTCATCAAACCCATCCTAATTTCTTCAAACCCATGCTAAATTGCTCAAACCTCAGGTAAATTTTCAAACCACATAAATTTTCGTTCGGTTTCATCAAACCCATCCTAATTTCGTCAAACCCATGCTAAATATGTCAAACCTCACATAAATTTTCAAACCACATAAATTTTCGTTCGGTTTCATCAAACCCATCCTAATTTCTTCAAACCCATGCTAATTTGCTCAAACCTCAGATAAATTTTCAAACCTCATAAATTTTCGTTCGGATTCATCAAACCCATCCTAATTTCGTCAAACCCATGCTAATTTTGTCAAACCTCACATAAATTTTCAAACCTCACATAAATTTTCGTTCGGTTTCATCAAACCCATCCTAATTTCTTCAAACCCATGCTAAATTGCTCAAACCTCACATAAATTTTCAAACCACATAAATTTTCGTTCGGTTTCATCAAACCCATCCTAATTTCATCAAACCCATCCTAATTTCTTCAAACCCATGCTAAATTGCTCAAACCTCAGGTAAATTTTCAAACCACATAAATTTTCGTTCGGTTTCATCAAACCCATCCTAATTTCGTCAAACCCATGCTAAATATGTCAAACCTCACATAAATTTTCAAACCACATAAATTTTCGTTCGGTTTCATCAAACCCATCCTAATTTCTTCAAACCCATGCTAATTTGCTCAAACCTCAGATAAATTTTCAAATCTCATAAATTTTCGTTCGGATTCATCAAACCCATCCTAATTTCGTCAAACCCATGCTAATTTTGTCAAACCTCACATAAATTTTCAAACCTCACATAAATTTTCGTTCGGTTTCATCAAACCCATCCTAATTTCTTCAAACCCATGCTAAATTGCTCAAACCTCACATAAATTTTCAAACCACATAAATTTTCGTTCGGTTTCATCAAACCCATCCTAATTTCATCAAACCCATCCTAATTTCTTCAAACCCATGCTAAATTGCTCAAACCTCAGGTAAATTTTCAAACCACATAAATTTTCGTTCGGTTTCATCAAACCCATCCTAATTTCTTCAAACCCATGCTAATTTGCTCAAACCTCAGATAAATTTTCAAACCTCATAAATTTTCGTTCGGATTCATCAAACCCATCCTAATTTCATCAAACCCATCCTAATTTCTTCAAACCCATGCTAAATTGCTCAAACCTCAGGTAAATTTTCAAACCACATAAATTTTCGTTCGGTTTCATCAAACCCATCCTAATTTCGTCAAACCCATGCTAAATATGTCAAACCTCACATAAATTTTCAAACCACATAAATTTTCGTTCGGTTTCATCAAACCCATCCTAATTTCTTCAAACCCATGCTAAATTGCTCAAACCTCAGGTAAATTTTCAAACCACATAAATTTTCGTTCGGTTTCATCAAACCCATCCTAATTTCGTCAAACCCATGCTAAATATGTCAAACCTCACATAAATTTTCAAACCACATAAATTTTCGTTCGGTTTCATCAAACCCATCCTAATTTCTTCAAACCCATGCTAATTTGCTCAAACCTCAGATAAATTTTCAAACCTCATAAATTTTCGTTCGGATTCATCAAACCCATCCTAATTTCGTCAAACCCATGCTAAATATGTCAAACCTCACATAAATTTTCAAACCACATAAATTTTCGTTCGGTTTCATCAAACCCATCCTAATTTCTTCAAACCCATGCTAATTTGCTCAAACCTCAGATAAATTTTCAAACCTCATAAATTTTCGTTCGGATTCATCAAACCCATCCTAATTTCTTCAAACCCATGCTAAATTGCTCAAACCTCACATAAATTTTCAAACCACATAAATTTTCGTTCGGTTTCATCAAACCCATCCTAATTTCTTCAAACCCATGCTAATTTGCTCAAACCTCAGATAAATTTTCAAACCTCATAAATTTTCGTTCGGATTCATCAAACCCATCCTAATTTCATCAAACCCATCCTAATTTCTTCAAACCCATGCTAAATTGCTCAAACCTCAGGTAAATTTTCAAACCACATAAATTTTCGTTCGGTTTCATCAAACCCATCCTAATTTCGTCAAACCCATGCTAAATATGTCAAACCTCACATAAATTTTCAAACCACATAAATTTTCGTTCGGTTTCATCAAACCCATCCTAATTTCTTCAAACCCATGCTAATTTGCTCAAACCTCAGATAAATTTTCAAACCTCATAAATTTTCGTTCGGATTCATCAAACCCATCCTAATTTTGTCAAACCTCACATAAATTTTCAAACCTCACATAAATTTTCGTTCGGTTTCATCAAACCCATCCTAATTTCTTCAAACCCATGCTAAATTGCTCAAACCTCACATAAATTTTCAAACCACATAAATTTTCGTTCGGTTTCATCAAACCCATCCTAATTTCTTCAAACCCATGCTAATTTGCTCAAACCTCAGATAAATTTTCAAACCTCATAAATTTTCGTTCGGATTCATCAAACCCATCCTAATTTCATCAAACCCATCCTAATTTCTTCAAACCCATGCTAAATTGCTCAAACCTCAGGTAAATTTTCAAACCACATAAATTTTCGTTCGGTTTCATCAAACCCATCCTAATTTCGTCAAACCCATGCTAAATATGTCAAACCTCACATAAATTTTCAAACCACATAAATTTTCGTTCGGTTTCATCAAACCCATCCTAATTTCATCAAACCCATCCTAATTTCTTCAAACCCATGCTAAATTGCTCAAACCTCAGGTAAATTTTCAAACCACATAAATTTTCGTTCGGTTTCATCAAACCCATCCTAATTTCGTCAAACCCATGCTAAATATGTCAAACCTCACATAAATTTTCAAACCACATAAATTTTCGTTCGGTTTCATCAAACCCATCCTAATTTCATCAAACCCATCCTAATTTCTTCAAACCCATGCTAAATTGCTCAAACCTCAGGTAAATTTTCAAACCACATAAATTTTCGTTCGGTTTCATCAAACCCATCCTAATTTCGTCAAACCCATGCTAAATATGTCAAACCTCACATAAATTTTCAAACCACATAAATTTTCGTTCGGTTTCATCAAACCCATCCTAATTTCTTCAAACCCATGCTAATTTGCTCAAACCTCAGATAAATTTTCAAATCTCATAAATTTTCGTTCGGATTCATCAAACCCATCCTAATTTCGTCAAACCCATGCTAATTTTGTCAAACCTCACATAAATTTTCAAACCTCACATAAATTTTCGTTCGGTTTCATCAAACCCATCCTAATTTCTTCAAACCCATGCTAAATTGCTCAAACCTCACATAAATTTTCAAACCACATAAATTTTCGTTCGGTTTCATCAAACCCATCCTAATTTCATCAAACCCATCCTAATTTCTTCAAACCCATGCTAAATTGCTCAAACCTCAGGTAAATTTTCAAACCACATAAATTTTCGTTCGGTTTCATCAAACCCATCCTAATTTCTTCAAACCCATGCTAATTTGCTCAAACCTCAGATAAATTTTCAAACCTCATAAATTTTCGTTCGGATTCATCAAACCCATCCTAATTTCATCAAACCCATCCTAATTTCTTCAAACCCATGCTAAATTGCTCAAACCTCAGGTAAATTTTCAAACCACATAAATTTTCGTTCGGTTTCATCAAACCCATCCTAATTTCGTCAAACCCATGCTAAATATGTCAAACCTCACATAAATTTTCGTTCGGTTTCATCAAACCCATCCTAATTTCTTCAAACCCATGCTAATTTGCTCAAACCTCAGATAAATTTTCAAACCTCATAAATTTTCGTTCGGATTCATCAAACCCATCCTAATTTCGTCAAACCCATGCTAATTTTGTCAAACCTCACATAAATTTTCAAACCTCACATAAATTTTCGTTCGGTTTCATCAAACCCATCCTAATTTCTTCAAACCCATGCTAAATTGCTCAAACCTCACATAAATTTTCCAACCACATAAATTTTTGTTCGGTTTCATCAAACCCATCCTAATTTCATCAAACCCATCCTAATTTCTTCAAACCCATGCTAAATTGCTCAAACCTCAGGTAAATTTTCAAACCACATAAATTTTCGTTCGGTTTCATCAAACCCATCCTAATTTCGTCAAACCCATGCTAAATATGTCAAACCTCACATAAATTTTCAAACCTCACATAAATTTTCGTTCGGTTTCATCAAACCCATCCTAATTTCTTCAAACCCATGCTAAATTGCTCAAACCTCACATAAATTTTCAAACCACATAAATTTTCGTTCGGTTTCATCAAACCCATCCTAATTTCTTCAAACCCATGCTAATTTGCTCAAACCTCAGATAAATTTTCAAACCTCATAAATTTTCGTTCGGATTCATCAAACCCATCCTAATTTCATCAAACCCATCCTAATTTCTTCAAACCCATGCTAAATTGCTCAAACCTCAGGTAAATTTTCAAACCACATAAATTTTCGTTCGGTTTCATCAAACCCATCCTAATTTCATCAAACCCATCCTAATTTCTTCAAACCCATGCTAAATTGCTCAAACCTCAGGTAAATTTTCAAACCACATAAATTTTCGTTCGGTTTCATCAAACCCATCCTAATTTCGTCAAACCCATGCTAAATATGTCAAACCTCACATAAATTTTCAAACCACATAAATTTTCGTTCGGTTTCATCAAACCCATCCTAATTTCTTCAAACCCATGCTAATTTGCTCAAACCTCAGATAAATTTTCAAACCTCATAAATTTTCGTTCGGATTCATCAAACCCATCCTAATTTTGTCAAACCTCACATAAATTTTCAAACCTCACATAAATTTTCGTTCGGTTTCATCAAACCCATCCTAATTTCTTCAAACCCATGCTAAATTGCTCAAACCTCACATAAATTTTCAAACCACATAAATTTTCGTTCGGTTTCATCAAACCCATCCTAATTTCTTCAAACCCATGCTAATTTGCTCAAACCTCAGATAAATTTTCAAACCTCATAAATTTTCGTTCGGATTCATCAAACCCATCCTAATTTCATCAAACCCATCCTAATTTCTTCAAACCCATGCTAAATTGCTCAAACCTCAGGTAAATTTTCAAACCACATAAATTTTCGTTCGGTTTCATCAAACCCATCCTAATTTCGTCAAACCCATGCTAAATATGTCAAACCTCACATAAATTTTCAAACCACATAAATTTTCGTTCGGTTTCATCAAACCCATCCTAATTTCATCAAACCCATCCTAATTTCTTCAAACCCATGCTAAATTGCTCAAACCTCAGGTAAATTTTCAAACCACATAAATTTTCGTTCGGTTTCATCAAACCCATCCTAATTTCGTCAAACCCATGCTAAATATGTCAAACCTCACATAAATTTTCAAACCACATAAATTTTCGTTCGGTTTCATCAAACCCATCCTAATTTCATCAAACCCATCCTAATTTCTTCAAACCCATGCTAAATTGCTCAAACCTCAGGTAAATTTTCAAACCACATAAATTTTCGTTCGGTTTCATCAAACCCATCCTAATTTCGTCAAACCCATGCTAAATATGTCAAACCTCACATAAATTTTCAAACCACATAAATTTTCGTTCGGTTTCATCAAACCCATCCTAATTTCTTCAAACCCATGCTAATTTGCTCAAACCTCAGATAAATTTTCAAATCTCATAAATTTTCGTTCGGATTCATCAAACCCATCCTAATTTCGTCAAACCCATGCTAATTTTGTCAAACCTCACATAAATTTTCAAACCTCACATAAATTTTCGTTCGGTTTCATCAAACCCATCCTAATTTCTTCAAACCCATGCTAAATTGCTCAAACCTCACATAAATTTTCAAACCACATAAATTTTCGTTCGGTTTCATCAAACCCATCCTAATTTCATCAAACCCATCCTAATTTCTTCAAACCCATGCTAAATTGCTCAAACCTCAGGTAAATTTTCAAACCACATAAATTTTCGTTCGGTTTCATCAAACCCATCCTAATTTCTTCAAACCCATGCTAATTTGCTCAAACCTCAGATAAATTTTCAAACCTCATAAATTTTCGTTCGGATTCATCAAACCCATCCTAATTTCATCAAACCCATCCTAATTTCTTCAAACCCATGCTAAATTGCTCAAACCTCAGGTAAATTTTCAAACCACATAAATTTTCGTTCGGTTTCATCAAACCCATCCTAATTTCGTCAAACCCATGCTAAATATGTCAAACCTCACATAAATTTTCGTTCGGTTTCATCAAACCCATCCTAATTTCTTCAAACCCATGCTAATTTGCTCAAACCTCAGATAAATTTTCAAACCTCATAAATTTTCGTTCGGATTCATCAAACCCATCCTAATTTCGTCAAACCCATGCTAATTTTGTCAAACCTCACATAAATTTTCAAACCTCACATAAATTTTCGTTCGGTTTCATCAAACCCATCCTAATTTCTTCAAACCCATGCTAAATTGCTCAAACCTCACATAAATTTTCCAACCACATAAATTTTTGTTCGGTTTCATCAAACCCATCCTAATTTCATCAAACCCATCCTAATTTCTTCAAACCCATGCTAAATTGCTCAAACCTCAGGTAAATTTTCAAACCACATAAATTTTCGTTCGGTTTCATCAAACCCATCCTAATTTCGTCAAACCCATGCTAAATATGTCAAACCTCACATAAATTTTCAAACCTCACATAAATTTTCGTTCGGTTTCATCAAACCCATCCTAATTTCTTCAAACCCATGCTAAATTGCTCAAACCTCACATAAATTTTCAAACCACATAAATTTTCGTTCGGTTTCATCAAACCCATCCTAATTTCTTCAAACCCATGCTAATTTGCTCAAACCTCAGATAAATTTTCAAACCTCATAAATTTTCGTTCGGATTCATCAAACCCATCCTAATTTCATCAAACCCATCCTAATTTCTTCAAACCCATGCTAAATTGCTCAAACCTCAGGTAAATTTTCAAACCACATAAATTTTCGTTCGGTTTCATCAAACCCATCCTAATTTCGTCAAACCCATGCTAAATATGTCAAACCTCACATAAATTTTCAAACCTCACATAAATTTTCGTTCGGTTTCATCAAACCCATCCTAATTTCTTCAAACCCATGCTAAATTGCTCAAACCTCACATAAATTTTCAAACCACATAAATTTTCGTTCGGTTTCATCAAACCCATCCTAATTTCTTCAAACCCATGCTAATTTGCTCAAACCTCAGATAAATTTTCAAACCTCATAAATTTTCGTTCGGATTCATCAAACCCATCCTAATTTCATCAAACCCATCCTAATTTCTTCAAACCCATGCTAAATTGCTCAAACCTCAGGTAAATTTTCAAACCACATAAATTTTCGTTCGGTTTCATCAAACCCATCCTAATTTCGTCAAACCCATGCTAAATATGTCAAACCTCACATAAATTTTCAAACCACATAAATTTTCGTTCGGTTTCATCAAACCCATCCTAATTTCTTCAAACCCATGCTAATTTGCTCAAACCTCAGATAAATTTTCAAACCTCATAAATTTTCGTTCGGATTCATCAAACCCATCCTAATTTCTTCAAACCCATGCTAATTTGCTCAAACCTCAGATAAATTTTCAAACCTCATAAATTTTCGTTCGGATTCATCAAACCCATCCTAATTTCATCAAACCCATCCTAATTTCTTCAAACCCATGCTAAATTGCTCAAACCTCAGGTAAATTTTCAAACCACATAAATTTTCGTTCGGTTTCATCAAACCCATCCTAATTTCGTCAAACCCATGCTAAATATGTCAAACCTCACATAAATTTTCAAACCACATAAATTTTCGTTCGGTTTCATCAAACCCATCCTAATTTCTTCAAACCCATGCTAATTTGCTCAAACCTCAGATAAATTTTCAAACCTCATAAATTTTCGTTCGGATTCATCAAACCCATCCTAATTTCGTCAAACCCATGCTAAATATGTCAAACCTCACATAAATTTTCAAACCACATAAATTTTCGTTCGGTTTCATCAAACCCATTCTAATTTCTTCAAACCCATGCTAATTTGCTCAAACCTCAGATAAATTTTCAAACCTCATAAATTTTCGTTCGGATTCATCAAACCCATCCTAATTTCGTCAAACCCATGCTAAATATGTCAAACCTCACATAAATTTTCAAACCACATAAATTTTCGTTCGGTTTCATCAAACCCATCCTAATTTCTTCAAACCCATGCTAATTTGCTCAAACCTCAGATAAATTTTCAAACCTCATAAATTTTCGTTCGGATTCATCAAACCCATCCTAATTTCGTCAAACCCATGCTAATTTTGTCAAACCTCACATAAATTTTCAAACCTCACATAAATTTTCGTTCGGTTTCATCAAACCCATCCTAATTTCTTCAAACCCATGCTAAATTGCTCAAACCTCACATAAATTTTCAAACCACATAAATTTTCGTTCGGTTTCATCAAACCCATCCTAATTTCATCAAACCCATCCTAATTTCTTCAAACCCATGCTAAATTGCTCAAACCTCAGGTAAATTTTCAAACCACATAAATTTTCGTTCGGTTTCATCAAACCCATCCTAATTTCGTCAAACCCATGCTAAATATGTCAAACCTCACATAAATTTTCAAACCTCACATAAATTTTCGTTCGGTTTCATCAAACCCATCCTAATTTCTTCAAACCCATGCTAATTTGCTCAAACCTCAGATAAATTTTCAAACCTCATAAATTTTCGTTCGGATTCATTAAACCCATCCTAATTTCGTCAAACCCATGCTAATTTTGTCAAACCTCACATAAATTTTCAAACCTCACATAAATTTTCGTTCGGTTTCATCAAACCCATCCTAATTTCTTCAAACCCATGCTAAATTGCTCAAACCTCACATAAATTTTCAAACCACATAAATTTTCGTTCGGTTTCATCAAACCCATCCTAATTTCTTCAAACCCATGCTAATTTGCTCAAACCTCAGATAAATTTTCAAACCTCATAAATTTTCGTTCGGATTCGTCAAACCCATCCTAATTTCATCAAACCCATCCTAATTTCTTCAAACCCATGCTAAATTGCTCAAACCTCAGGTAAATTTTCAAACCACATAAATTTTCGTTCGGTTTCATCAAACCCATCCTAATTTCGTCAAACCCATGCTAAATATGTCAAACCTCACATAAATTTTCGTTCGGTTTCATCAAACCCATCCTAATTTCTTCAAACCCATGCTAATTTGCTCAAACCTCAGATAAATTTTCAAACCTCATAAATTTTCGTTCGGATTCATCAAACCCATCCTAATTTCGTCAAACCCATGCTAATTTTGTCAAACCTCACATAAATTTTCAAACCTCACATAAATTTTCGTTCGGTTTCATCAAACCCATCCTAATTTCTTCAAACCCATGCTAAATTGCTCAAACCTCACATAAATTTTCAAACCACATAAATTTTCGTTCGGTTTCATCAAACCCATCCTAATTTCATCAAACCCATCCTAATTTCTTCAAACCCATGCTAAAGTGCTCAAACCTCAGGTAAATTTTCAAACCACATAAATTTTCGTTCGGTTTCATCAAACCCATCCTAATTTCGTCAAACCCATGCTAAATATGTCAAACCTCACATAAATTTTCAAACCTCACATAAATTTTCGTTCGGTTTCATCAAACCCATCCTAATTTCTTCAAACCCATGCTAAATTGCTCAAACCTCACATAAATTTTCAAACCACATAAATTTTCGTTCGGTTTCATCAAACCCATCCTAATTTCTTCAAACCCATGCTAATTTGCTCAAACCTCAGATAAATTTTCAAACCTCATAAATTTTCGTTCGGATTCATCAAACCCATCCTAATTTCATCAAACCCATCCTAATTTCTTCAAACCCATGCTAAATTGCTCAAACCTCAGGTAAATTTTCAAACCACATAAATTTTCGTTCGGTTTCATCAAACCCATCCTAATTTCGTCAAACCCATGCTAAATATGTCAAACCTCACATAAATTTTCAAACCTCACATAAATTATCGTTCGGTTTCATCAAACCCATCCTAATTTCTTCAAACCCATGCTAAATATGTCAAACCTCACATAAATTTTCAAACCACATAAATTTTCGTTCGGTTTCATCAAACCCATCCTAATTTCTTCAAACCCATGCTAATTTGCTCAAACTTCAGATAAATTTTCAAACCTCATAAATTTTCGTTCGGATTCATCAAACCCATCCTAATTTCTTCAAACCCATGCTAATTTGCTCAAACCTCAGATAAATTTTCAAACCTCATAAATTTTCGTTCGGATTCATCAAACCCATCCTAATTTCATCAAACCCATCCTAATTTCTTCAAACCCATGCTAAATTGCTCAAACCTCAGGTAAATTTTCAAACCACATAAATTTTCGTTCGGTTTCATCAAACCCATCCTAATTTCGTCAAACCCATGCTAAATATGTCAAACCTCACATAAATTTTCAAACCACATAAATTTTCGTTCGGTTTCATCAAACCCATCCTAATTTCTTCAAACCCATGCTAATTTGCTCAAACCTCAGATAAATTTTCAAACCTCATAAATTTTCGTTCGGATTCATCAAACCCATCCTAATTTCGTCAAACCCATGCTAAATATGTCAAACCTCACATAAATTTTCAAACCACATAAATTTTCGTTCGGTTTCATCAAACCCATCCTAATTTCTTCAAACCCATGCTAATTTGCTCAAACCTCAGATAAATTTTCAAACCTCATAAATTTTCGTTCGGATTCATCAAACCCATCCTAATTTCGTCAAACCCATGCTAAATATGTCAAACCTCACATAAATTTTCAAACCACATAAATTTTCGTTCGGTTTCATCAAACCCATCCTAATTTCTTCAAACCCATGCTAATTTGCTCAAACCTCAGATAAATTTTCAAACCTCATAAATTTTCGTTCGGATTCATCAAACCCATCCTAATTTCGTCAAACCCATGCTAATTTTGTCAAACCTCACATAAATTTTCAAACCTCACATAAATTTTCGTTCGGTTTCATCAAACCCATCCTAATTTCTTCAAACCCATGCTAAATTGCTCAAACCTCACATAAATTTTCAAACCACATAAATTTTCGTTCGGTTTCATCAAACCCATCCTAATTTCATCAAACCCATCCTAATTTCTTCAAACCCATGCTAAATTGCTCAAACCTCAGGTAAATTTTCAAACCACATAAATTTTCGTTCGGTTTCATCAAACCCATCCTAATTTCTTCAAACCCATGCTAATTTGCTCAAACCTCAGATAAATTTTCAAACCTCATAAATTTTCGTTCGGATTCATCAAACCCATCCTAATTTCGTCAAACCCATGCTAATTTTGTCAAACCTCACATAAATTTTCAAACCTCACATAAATTTTCATTCGGTTTCATCAAACCCATCCTAATTTCTTCAAACCCATGCTAAATTGCTCAAACCTCACATAAATTTTCAAACCACATAAATTTTCGTTCGGTTTCATCAAACCCATCCTAATTTCATCAAACCCATCCTAATTTCTTCAAACCCATGCTAAATTGCTCAAACCTCAGGTAAATTTTCAAACCACATAAATTTTCGTTCGGTTTCATCAAACCCATCCTAATTTCGTCAAACCCATGCTAAATATGTCAAACCTCACATAAATTTTCAAACCTCACATAAATTTTCGTTCGGTTTCATCAAACCCATCCTAATTTCTTCAAACCCATGCTAAATTGCTCAAACCTCACATAAATTTTCAAACCACATAAATTTTCGTTCGGTTTCATCAAACCCATCCTAATTTCTTCAAACCCATGCTAATTTGCTCAAACCTCAGATAAATTTTCAAACCTCATAAATTTTCGTTCGGATTCATCAAACCCATCCTAATTTCATCAAACCCATCCTAATTTCTTCAAACCCATGCTAAATTGCTCAAACCTCAGGTAAATTTTCAAACCACATAAATTTTCGTTCGGTTTCATCAAACCCATCCTAATTTCGTCAAACCCATGCTAAATATGTCAAACCTCACATAAATTTTCAAACCACATAAATTTTCGTTCGGTTTCATCAAACCCATCCTAATTTCTTCAAACCCATGCTAATTTGCTCAAACCTCAGATAAATTTTCAAACCTCATAAATTTTCGTTCGGATTCATCAAACCCATCCTAATTTCATCAAACCCATCCTAATTTCTTCAAACCCATGCTAAATTGCTCAAACCTCAGGTAAATTTTCAAACCACATAAATTTTCGTTCGGTTTCATCAAACCCATCCTAATTTCGTCAAACCCATGCTAAATATGTCAAACCTCACATAAATTTTCAAACCACATAAATTTTCGTTCGGTTTCATCAAACCCATCCTAATTTCTTCAAACCCATGCTAATTTGCTCAAACCTCAGATAAATTTTCAAACCTCATAAATTTTCGTTCGGATTCATCAAACCCATCCTAATTTCATCAAACCCATCCTAATTTCTTCAAACCCATGCTAAATTGCTCAAACCTCAGGTAAATTTTCAAACCACATAAATTTTCGTTCGGTTTCATCAAACCCATCCTAATTTCTTCAAACCCATGCTAATTTGCTCAAACCTCAGATAAATTTTCAAACCTCATAAATTTTCGTTCGGATTCATCAAACCCATCCTAATTTCATCAAACCCATCCTAATTTCTTCAAACCCATGCTAATTTGCTCAAACCTCAGATAAATTTTCAAACCTCATAAATTTTCGTTCGGATTCATCAAACCCATCCTAATTTCATCAAACCCATCCTAATTTCTTCAAACCCATGCTAAATTGCTCAAACCTCAGGTAAATTTTCAAACCACATAAATTTTCGTTCGGTTTCATCAAACCCATCCTAATTTCTTCAAACCCATGCTAATTTGCTCAAACCTCAGATAAATTTTCAAACCTCATAAATTTTCGTTCGGATTCATCAAACCCATCCTAATTTCATCAAACCCATCCTAATTTCTTCAAACCCATGCTAAATTGCTCAAACCTCAGGTAAATTTTCAAACCACATAAATTTTCGTTCGGTTTCATCAAACCCATCCTAATTTCTTCAAACCCATGCTAATTTGCTCAAACCTCAGATAAATTTTCAAACCTCATAAATTTTCGTTCGGATTCATCAAACCCATCCTAATTTCATCAAACCCATCCTAATTTCTTCAAACCCATGCTAAATTGCTCAAACCTCAGATAAATTTTCAAACCTCATAAATTTTCGTTCGGATTCATCAAACCCATCCTAATTTCGTCAAACCCATGCTAATTTTGTCAAACCTCACATAAATTTTCAAACCTCACATAAATTTTCGTTCGGTTTCATCAAACCCATCCTAATTTCTTCAAACCCATGCTAAATTGCTCAAACCTCACATAAATTTTCAAACCACATAAATTTTCGTTCGGTTTCATCAAACCCATCCTAATTTCATCAAACCCATCCTAATTTCTTCAAACCCATGCTAAATTGCTCAAACCTCAGGTAAATTTTCAAACCACATAAATTTTCGTTCGGTTTCATCAAACCCATCCTAATTTCGTCAAACCCATGCTAAATATGTCAAACCTCACATAAATTTTCAAACCACATAAATTTTCGTTCGGTTTCATCAAACCCATCCTAATTTCATCAAACCCATCCTAATTTCTTCAAACCCATGCTAAATTGCTCAAACCTCAGGTAAATTTTCAAACCACATAAATTTTCGTTCGGTTTCATCAAACCCATCCTAATTTCGTCAAACCCATGCTAAATATGTCAAACCTCACATAAATTTTCAAACCTCACATAAATTTTCGTTCGGTTTCATCAAACCCATCCTAATTTCTTCAAACCCATGCTAAATTGCTCAAACCTCACATAAATTTTCAAACCACATAAATTTTCGTTCGGTTTCATCAAACCCATCCTAATTTCATCAAACCCATCCTAATTTCTTCAAACCCATGCTAAATTGCTCAAACCTCAGGTAAATTTTCAAACCACATAAATTTTCGTTCGGTTTCATCAAACCCATCCTAATTTCTTCAAACCCATGCTAATTTGCTCAAACCTCAGATAAATTTTCAAACCTCATAAATTTTCGTTCGGATTCATCAAACCCATCCTAATTTCGTCAAACCCATGCTAAATATGTCAAACCTCACATAAATTTTCAAACCACATAAATTTTCGTTCGGTTTCATCAAACCCATCCTAATTTCTTCAAACCCATGCTAATTTGCTCAAACCTCAGATAAATTTTCAAACCTCATAAATTTTCGTTCGGATTCATCAAACCCATCCTAATTTCGTCAAACCCATGCTAAATATGTCAAACCTCACATAAATTTTCAAACCACATAAATTTTCGTTCGGTTTCATCAAACCCATCCTAATTTCTTCAAACCCATGCTAATTTGCTCAAACCTCAGATAAATTTTCAAACCTCATAAATTTTCGTTCGGATTCATCAAACCCATCCTAATTTCGTCAAACCCATGCTAATTTTGTCAAACCTCACATAAATTTTCAAACCTCACATAAATTTTCGTTCGGTTTCATCAAACCCATCCTAATTTCTTCAAACCCATGCTAAATTGCTCAAACCTCACATAAATTTTCAAACCACATAAATTTTCGTTCGGTTTCATCAAACCCATCCTAATTTCATCAAACCCATCCTAATTTCTTCAAACCCATGCTAAATTGCTCAAACCTCAGGTAAATTTTCAAACCACATAAATTTTCGTTCGGTTTCATCAAACCCATCCTAATTTCGTCAAACCCATGCTAAATATGTCAAACCTCACATAAATTTTCAAACCTCACATAAATTTTCGTTCGGTTTCATCAAACCCATCCTAATTTCTTCAAACCCATGCTAAATTGCTCAAACCTCACATAAATTTTCAAACCACATAAATTTTCGTTCGGTTTCATCAAACCCATCCTAATTTCTTCAAACCCATGCTAATTTGCTCAAACCTCAGATAAATTTTCAAACCTCATAAATTTTCGTTCGGAATTATCAAACCCATCCTAATTTCATCAAACCCATCCTAATTTCTTCAAACCCATGCTAAATTGCTCAAACCTCAGGTAAATTTTCAAACCACATAAATTTTCGTTCGGTTTCATCAAACCCATCCTAATTTCGTCAAACCCATGCTAAATATGTCAAACCTCACATAAATTTTCAAACCACATAAATTTTCGTTCGGTTTCATCAAACCCATCCTAATTTCTTCAAACCCATGCTAATTTGCTCAAACCTCAGATAAATTTTCAAACCTCATAAATTTTCGTTCGGATTCATCAAACCCATCCTAATTTCGTCAAACCCATGCTAATTTTGTCAAACCTCACATAAATTTTCAAACCACATAAATTTTCGTTCGGTTTCATCAAACCCATCCTAATTTCTTCAAACCCATGCTAATTTGCTCAAACCTCAGATAAATTTTCAAACCTCATAAATTTTCGTTCGGAATTATCAAACCCATCCTAATTTCATCAAACCCATCCTAATTTCTTCAAACCCATGCTAAATTGCTCAAACCTCAGGTAAATTTTCAAACCACATAAATTTTCGTTCGGTTTCATCAAACCCATCCTAATTTCGTCAAACCCATGCTAAATATGTCAAACCTCACATAAATTTTCAAACCACATAAATTTTCGTTCGGTTTCATCAAACCCATCCTAATTTCTTCAAACCCATGCTAATTTGCTCAAACCTCAGATAAATTTTCAAACCTCATAAATTTTCGTTCGGATTCATCAAACCCATCCTAATTTTGTCAAACCTCACATAAATTTTCAAACCTCACATAAATTTTCGTTCGGTTTCATCAAACCCATCCTAATTTCTTCAAACCCATGCTAAATTGCTCAAACCTCACATAAATTTTCAAACCACATAAATTTTCGTTCGGTTTCATCAAACCCATCCTAATTTCTTCAAACCCATGCTAATTTGCTCAAACCTCAGATAAATTTTCAAACCTCATAAATTTTCGTTCGGATTCATCAAACCCATCCTAATTTCATCAAACCCATCCTAATTTCTTCAAACCCATGCTAAATTGCTCAAACCTCAGGTAAATTTTCAAACCACATAAATTTTCGTTCGGTTTCATCAAACCCATCCTAATTTCGTCAAACCCATGCTAAATATGTCAAACCTCACATAAATTTTCAAACCACATAAATTTTCGTTCGGTTTCATCAAACCCATCCTAATTTCTTCAAACCCATGCTAATTTGCTCAAACCTCAGATAAATTTTCAAACCTCATAAATTTTCGTTCGGATTCATCAAACCCATCCTAATTTCGTCAAACCCATGCTAATTTTGTCAAACCTCACATAAATTTTCGTTCGGTTTCATCAAACCCATCCTAATTTCTTCAAACCCATGCTAAATTGCTCAAACCTCACATAAATTTTCAAACCACATAAATTTTCGTTCGGTTTCATCAAACCCATCCTAATTTCATCAAACCCATCCTAATTTCTTCAAACCCATGCTAATTTGCTCAAACCTCAGATAAATTTTCAAACCTCAAAAATTTTCGTTCGGATTCATCAAACCCATCCTAATTTCATCAAACCCATGCTAATTTTGTCAAACCTCACATAAATTTTCAAACCTCACATAAATTTTCATTCGGTTTCATCAAACCCATCCTAATTTCTTCAAACCCATGCTAAATTGCTCAAACCTCACATAAATTTTCAAACCACATAAATTTTCGTTCGGTTTCATCAAACCCATCCTAATTTCTTCAAACCCATGCTAATTTGCTCAAACCTCAGATAAATTTTCAAACCTCATAAATTTTCGTTCGGATTCATCAAACCCATCCTAATTTCATCAAACCCATCCTAATTTCTTCAAACCCATGCTAAATTGCTCAAACCTCAGGTAAATTTTCAAACCACATAAATTTTCGTTCGGTTTCATCAAACCCATCCTAATTTCGTCAAACCCATGCTAAATATGTCAAACCTCACATAAATTTTCAAACCACATAAATTTTCGTTCGGTTTCATCAAACCCATCCTAATTTCTTCAAACCCATGCTAATTTGCTCAAACCTCAGATAAATTTTCAAACCTCATAAATTTTCGTTCGGATTCATCAAACCCATCCTAATTTCGTCAAACCCATGCTAATTTTGTCAAACCTCACATAAATTTTCAAACCTCACATAAATTTTCGTTCGGTTTCATCAAACCCATCCTAATTTCTTCAAACCCATGCTAAATTGCTCAAACCTCACATAAATTTTCAAACCACATAAATTTTCGTTCGGTTTCATCAAACCCATCCTAATTTCATCAAACCCATCCTAATTTCTTCAAACCCATGCTAAATTGCTCAAACCTCAGGTAAATTTTCAAACCACATAAATTTTCGTTCGGTTTCATCAAACCCATCCTAATTTCGTCAAACCCATGCTAAATATGTCAAACCTCACATAAATTTTCAAACCTCACATAAATTTTCGTTCGGTTTCATCAAACCCATCCTAATTTCTTCAAACCCATGCTAAATTGCTCAAACCTCACATAAATTTTCAAACCACATAAATTTTCGTTCGGTTTCATCAAACCCATCCTAATTTCTTCAAACCCATGCTAATTTGCTCAAACCTCAGATAAATTTTCAAACCTCATAAATTTTCGTTCGGAATTATCAAACCCATCCTAATTTCATCAAACCCATCCTAATTTCTTCAAACCCATGCTAAATTGCTCAAACCTCAGGTAAATTTTCAAACCACATAAATTTTCGTTCGGTTTCATCAAACCCATCCTAATTTCGTCAAACCCATGCTAAATATGTCAAACCTCACATAAATTTTCAAACCACATAAATTTTCGTTCGGTTTCATCAAACCCATCCTAATTTCTTCAAACCCATGCTAATTTGCTCAAACCTCAGATAAATTTTCAAACCTCATAAATTTTCGTTCGGATTCATCAAACCCATCCTAATTTTGTCAAACCTCACATAAATTTTCAAACCTCACATAAATTTTCGTTCGGTTTCATCAAACCCATCCTAATTTCTTCAAACCCATGCTAAATTGCTCAAACCTCACATAAATTTTCAAACCACATAAATTTTAGTTCGGTTTCATCAAACCCATCCTAATTTCTTCAAACCCATGCTAATTTGCTCAAACCTCAGATAAATTTTCAAACCTCATAAATTTTCGTTCGGATTCATCAAACCCATCCTAATTTCATCAAACCCATCCTAATTTCTTCAAACCCATGCTAAATTGCTCAAACCTCAGGTAAATTTTCAAACCACATAAATTTTCGTTCGGTTTCATCAAACCCATCCTAATTTCGTCAAACCCATGCTAAATATGTCAAACCTCACATAAATTTTCAAACCACATAAATTTTCGTTCGGTTTCATCAAACCCATCCTAATTTCTTCAAACCCATGCTAATTTGCTCAAACCTCAGATAAATTTTCAAACCTCATAAATTTTCGTTCGGATTCATCAAACCCATCCTAATTTCGTCAAACCCATGCTAATTTTGTCAAACCTCACATAAATTTTCGTTCGGTTTCATCAAACCCATCCTAATTTCTTCAAACCCATGCTAAATTGCTCAAACCTCACATAAATTTTCAAACCACATAAATTTTCGTTCGGTTTCATCAAACCCATCCTAATTTCATCAAACCCATCCTAATTTCTTCAAACCCATGCTAAATTGCTCAAACCTCAGGTAAATTTTCAAACCACATAAATTTTCGTTCGGTTTCATCAAACCCATCCTAATTTCGTCAAACCCATGCTAAATATGTCAAACCTCACATAAATTTTCAAACCTCACATAAATTTTCGTTCGGTTTCATCAAACCCATCCTAATTTCTTCAAACCCATGCTAAATTGCTCAAACCTCACATAAATTTTCAAACCACATAAATTTTCGTTCGGTTTCATCAAACCCATCCTAATTTCTTCAAACCCATGCTAATTTGCTCAAACCTCAGATAAATTTTCAAACCTCATAAATTTTCGTTCGGATTCATCAAACCCATCCTAATTTCATCAAACCCATCCTAATTTCTTCAAACCCATGCTAAATTGCTCAAACCTCAGGTAAATTTTCAAACCACATAAATTTTCGTTCGGTTTCATCAAACCCATCCTAATTTCGTCAAACCCATGCTAAATATGTCAAACCTCACATAAATTTTCAAACCACATAAATTTTCGTTCGGTTTCATCAAACCCATCCTAATTTCTTCAAACCCATGCTAATTTGCTCAAACCTCAGATAAATTTTCAAACCTCATAAATTTTCGTTCGGATTCATCAAACCCATCCTAATTTCGTCAAACCCATGCTAATTTTGTCAAACCTCACATAAATTTTCAAACCTCACATAAATTTTCATTCGGTTTCATCAAACCCATCCTAATTTCTTCAAACCCATGCTAAATTGCTCAAACCTCACATAAATTTTCAAACCACATAAATTTTCGTTCGGTTTCATCAAACCCATCCTAATTTCTTCAAACCCATGCTAATTTGCTCAAACCTCAGATAAATTTTCAAACCTCATAAATTTTCGTTCGGATTCATCAAACCCATCCTAATTTCATCAAACCCATCCTAATTTCTTCAAACCCATGCTAAATTGCTCAAACCTCAGGTAAATTTTCAAACCACATAAATTTTCGTTCGGTTTCATCAAACCCATCCTAATTTCGTCAAACCCATGCTAAATATGTCAAACCTCACATAAATTTTCAAACCACATAAATTTTCGTTCGGTTTCATCAAACCCATCCTAATTTCTTCAAACCCATGCTAATTTGCTCAAACCTCAGATAAATTTTCAAACCTCATAAATTTTCGTTCGGATTCATCAAACCCATCCTAATTTCGTCAAACCCATGCTAATTTTGTCAAACCTCACATAAATTTTCAAACCTCACATAAATTTTCATTCGGTTTCATCAAACCCATCCTAATTTCTTCAAACCCATGCTAAATTGCTCAAACCTCACATAAATTTTCAAACCACATAAATTTTCGTTCGGTTTCATCAAACCCATCCTAATTTCATCAAACCCATCCTAATTTCTTCAAACCCATGCTAAATTGCTCAAACCTCAGGTAAATTTTCAAACCACATAAATTTTCGTTCGGTTTCATCAAACCCATCCTAATTTCGTCAAACCCATGCTAAATATGTCAAACCTCACATAAATTTTCAAACCTCACATAAATTTTCGTTCGGTTTCATCAAACCCATCCTAATTTCTTCAAACCCATGCTAAATTGCTCAAACCTCACATAAATTTTCAAACCACATAAATTTTCGTTCGGTTTCATCAAACCCATCCTAATTTCTTCAAACCCATGCTAATTTGCTCAAACCTCAGATAAATTTTCAAACCTCATAAATTTTCGTTCGGATTCATCAAACCCATCCTAATTTCATCAAGCCCATCCTAATTTCTTCAAACCCATGCTAAATTGCTCAAACCTCAGGTAAATTTTCAAACCACATAAATTTTCGTTCGGTTTCATCAAACCCATCCTAATTTCGTCAAACCCATGCTAAATATGTCAAACCTCACATAAATTTTCAAACCACATAAATTTTCGTTCGGTTTCATCAAACCCATCCTAATTTCTTCAAACCCATGCTAATTTGCTCAAACCTCAGATAAATTTTCAAACCTCATAAATTTTCGTTCGGATTCATCAAACCCATCCTAATTTCGTCAAACCCATGCTAATTTTGTCAAACCTCACATAAATTTTCAAACCTCACATAAATTTTCGTTCGGTTTCATCAAACCCATCCTAATTTCTTCAAACCCATGCTAAATTGCTCAAACCTCACATAAATTTTCAAACCACATAAATTTTCGTTCGGTTTCATCAAACCCATCCTAATTTCATCAAACCCATCCTAATTTCTTCAAACCCATGCTAAATTGCTCAAACCTCAGGTAAATTTTCAAACCACATAAATTTTCGTTCGGTTTCATCAAACCCATCCTAATTTCGTCAAACCCATGCTAAATATGTCAAACCTCACATAAATTTTCAAACCACATAAATTTTCGTTCGGTTTCATCAAACCCATCCTAATTTCATCAAACCCATCCTAATTTCTTCAAACCCATGCTAAATTGCTCAAACCTCAGGTAAATTTTCAAACCACATAAATTTTCGTTCGGTTTCATCAAACCCATCCTAATTTCGTCAAACCCATGCTAAATATGTCAAACCTCACATAAATTTTCAAACCTCACATAAATTTTCGTTCGGTTTCATCAAACCCATCCTAATTTCTTCAAACCCATGCTAAATTGCTCAAACCTCACATAAATTTTCAAACCACATAAATTTTCGTTCGGTTTCATCAAACCCATCCTAATTTCATCAAACCCATCCTAATTTCTTCAAACCCATGCTAAATTGCTCAAACCTCAGGTAAATTTTCAAACCACATAAATTTTCGTTCGGTTTCATCAAACCCATCCTAATTTCTTCAAACCCATGCTAATTTGCTCAAACCTCAGATAAATTTTCAAACCTCATAAATTTTCGTTCGGATTCATCAAACCCATCCTAATTTCATCAAACCCATCCTAATTTCTTCAAACCCATGCTAAATTGCTCAAACCTCAGGTAAATTTTCAAACCACATAAATTTTCGTTCGGTTTCATCAAACCCATCCTAATTTCGTCAAACCCATGCTAAATATGTCAAACCTCACATAAATTTTCAAACCACATAAATTTTCGTTCGGTTTCATCAAACCCATCCTAATTTCTTCAAACCCATGCTAATTTGCTCAAACCTCAGATAAATTTTCAAACCTCATAAATTTTCGTTCGGATTCATCAAACCCATCCTAATTTCGTCAAACCCATGCTAATTTTGTCAAACCTCACATAAATTTTCAAACTTCACATAAATTTTCGTTCGGTTTCATCAAACCCATCCTAATTTCTTCAAACCCATGCTAAATTGCTCAAACCTCACATACATTTTCAAACCACATAAATTTTCGTTCGGTTTCATCAAACCCATCCTAATTTCATCAAACCCATCCTAATTTCTTCAAACCCATGCTAAATTGCTCAAACCTCAGGTAAATTTTCAAACCACATAAATTTTCGTTCGGTTTCATCAAACCCATCCTAATTTCGTCAAACCCATGCTAAATATGTCAAACCTCACATAAATTTTCAAACCTCACATAAATTTTCGTTCGGTTTCATCAAACCCATCCTAATTTCTTCAAACCCATGCTAAATTGCTCAAACCTCACATAAATTTTCAAACCACATAAATTTTCGTTCGGTTTCATCAAACCCATCCTAATTTCTTCAAACCCATGCTAATTTGCTCAAACCTCAGATAAATTTTCAAACCTCAAAAATTTTCGTTCGGATTCATCAAACCCATCCTAATTTCATCAAACCCATGCTAATTTTGTCAAACCTCACATAAATTTTCAAACCTCACATAAATTTTCATTCGGTTTCATCAAACCCATCCTAATTTCTTCAAACCCATGCTAAATTGCTCAAACCTCACATAAATTTTCAAACCACATAAATTTTCGTTCGGTTTCATCAAACCCATCCTAATTTCTTCAAACCCATGCTAATTTGCTCAAACCTCAGATAAATTTTCAAACCTCATAAATTTTCGTTCGGATTCATCAAACCCATCCTAATTTCATCAAACCCATCCTAATTTCTTCAAACCCATGCTAAATTGCTCAAACCTCAGGTAAATTTTCAAACCACATAAATTTTCGTTCGGTTTCATCAAACCCATCCTAATTTCGTCAAACCCATGCTAAATATGTCAAACCTCACATAAATTTTCAAACCTCACATAAATTTTCGTTCGGTTTCATCAAACCCATCCTAATTTCTTCAAACCCATGCTAATTTGCTCAAACCTCAGATAAATTTTCAAACCTCATAAATTTTCGTTCGGATTCATCAAACCCATCCTAATTTCGTCAAACCCATGCTAATTTTGTCAAACCTCACATAAATTTTCAAACCTCACATAAATTTTCGTTCGGTTTCATCAAACCCATCCTAATTTCTTCAAACCCATGCTAAATTGCTCAAACCTCACATAAATTTTCAAACCACATAAATTTTCGTTCGGTTTCATCAAACCCATCCTAATTTCTTCAAACCCATGCTAATTTGCTCAAACCTCAGATAAATTTTCAAACCTCATAAATTTTCGTTCGGATTCGTCAAACCCATCCTAATTTCATCAAACCCATCCTAATTTCTTCAAACCCATGCTAAATTGCTCAAACCTCAGGTAAATTTTCAAACCACATAAATTTTCGTTCGGTTTCATCAAACCCATCCTAATTTCGTCAAACCCATGCTAAATATGTCAAACCTCACATAAATTTTCGTTCGGTTTCATCAAACCCATCCTAATTTCTTCAAACCCATGCTAATTTGCTCAAACCTCAGATAAATTTTCAAACCTCATAAATTTTCGTTCGGATTCATCAAACCCATCCTAATTTCGTCAAACCCATGCTAATTTTGTCAAACCTCACATAAATTTTCAAACCTCACATAAATTTTCGTTCGGTTTCATCAAACCCATCCTAATTTCTTCAAACCCATGCTAAATTGCTCAAACCTCACATAAATTTTCAAACCACATAAATTTTCGTTCGGTTTCATCAAACCCATCCTAATTTCATCAAACCCATCCTAATTTCTTCAAACCCATGCTAAATTGCTCAAACCTCAGGTAAATTTTCAAACCACATAAATTTTCGTTCGGTTTCATCAAACCCATCCTAATTTCGTCAAACCCATGCTAAATATGTCAAACCTCACATAAATTTTCAAACCTCACATAAATTTTCGTTCGGTTTCATCAAACCCATCCTAATTTCTTCAAACCCATGCTAAATTGCTCAAACCTCACATAAATTTTCAAACCACATAAATTTTCGTTCGGTTTCATCAAACCCATCCTAATTTCTTCAAACCCATGCTAATTTGCTCAAACCTCAGATAAATTTTCAAACCTCATAAATTTTCGTTCGGATTCATCAAACCCATCCTAATTTCATCAAACCCATCCTAATTTCTTCAAACCCATGCTAAATTGCTCAAACCTCAGGTAAATTTTCAAACCACATAAATTTTCGTTCGGTTTCATCAAACCCATCCTAATTTCGTCAAACCCATGCTAAATATGTCAAACCTCACATAAATTTTCAAACCTCACATAAATTTTCGTTCGGTTTCATCAAACCCATCCTAATTTCTTCAAACCCATGCTAAATATGTCAAACCTCACATAAATTTTCAAACCACATAAATTTTCGTTCGGTTTCATCAAACCCATCCTAATTTCTTCAAACCCATGCTAATTTGCTCAAACCTCAGATAAATTTTCAAACCTCATAAATTTTCGTTCGGATTCATCAAACCCATCCTAATTTCTTCAAACCCATGCTAATTTGCTCAAACCTCAGATAAATTTTCAAACCTCATAAATTTTCGTTCGGATTCATCAAACCCATCCTAATTTCATCAAACCCATCCTAATTTCTTCAAACCCATGCTAAATTGCTCAAACCTCAGGTAAATTTTCAAACCACATAAATTTTCGTTCGGTTTCATCAAACCCATCCTAATTTCGTCAAACCCATGCTAAATATGTCAAACCTCACATAAATTTTCAAACCTCACATAAATTTTCGTTCGGTTTCATCAAACCCATCCTAATTTCTTCAAACCCATGCTAAATTGCTCAAACCTCACATAAATTTTCAAACCACATAAATTTTCGTTCGGTTTCATCAAACCCATCCTAATTTCTTCAAACCCATGCTAATTTGCTCAAACCTCAGATAAATTTTCAAACCTCATAAATTTTCGTTCGGATTCATCAAACCCATCCTAATTTCATCAAACCCATCCTAATTTCTTCAAACCCATGCTAAATTGCTCAAACCTCAGGTAAATTTTCAAACCACATAAATTTTCGTTCGGTTTCATCAAACCCATCCTAATTTCGTCAAACCCATGCTAAATATGTCAAACCTCACATAAATTTTCAAACCTCACATAAATTTTCGTTCGGTTTCATCAAACCCATCCTAATTTCTTCAAACCCATGCTAAATATGTCAAACCTCACATAAATTTTCAAACCACATAAATTTTCGTTCGGTTTCATCAAACCCATCCTAATTTCTTCAAACCCATGCTAATTTGCTCAAACCTCAGATAAATTTTCAAACCTCATAAATTTTCGTTCGGATTCATCAAACCCATCCTAATTTCTTCAAACCCATGCTAATTTGCTCAAACCTCAGATAAATTTTCAAACCTCATAAATTTTCGTTCGGATTCATCAAACCCATCCTAATTTCATCAAACCCATCCTAATTTCTTCAAACCCATGCTAAATTGCTCAAACCTCAGGTAAATTTTCAAACCACATAAATTTTCGTTCGGTTTCATCAAACCCATCCTAATTTCGTCAAACCCATGCTAAATATGTCAAACCTCACATAAATTTTCAAACCACATAAATTTTCGTTCGGTTTCATCAAACCCATCCTAATTTCTTCAAACCCATGCTAATTTGCTCAAACCTCAGATAAATTTTCAAACCTCATAAATTTTCGTTCGGATTCATCAAACCCATCCTAATTTCGTCAAACCCATGCTAAATATGTCAAACCTCACATAAATTTTCAAACCACATAAATTTTCGTTCGGTTTCATCAAACCCATCCTAATTTCTTCAAACCCATGCTAATTTGCTCAAACCTCAGATAAATTTTCAAATCTCATAAATTTTCGTTCGGATTCATCAAACCCATCCTAATTTCGTCAAACCCATGCTAAATATGTCAAACCTCACATAAATTTTCAAACCACATAAATTTTCGTTCGGTTTCATCAAACCCATCCTAATTTCTTCAAACCCATGCTAATTTGCTCAAACCTCAGATAAATTTTCAAACCTCATAAATTTTCGTTCGGATTCATCAAACCCATCCTAATTTCATCAAACCCATCCTAATTTCTTCAAACCCATGCTAAATTGCTCAAACCTCAGGTAAATTTTCAAACCACATAAATTTTCGTTCGGTTTCATCAAACCCATCCTAATTTCGTCAAACCCATGCTAAATATGTCAAACCTCACATAAATTTTCAAACCACATAAATTTTCGTTCGGTTTCATCAAACCCATCCTAATTTCTTCAAACCCATGCTAATTTGCTCAAACCTCAGATAAATTTTCAAACCTCATAAATTTTCGTTCGGATTCATCAAACCCATCCTAATTTCGTCAAACCCATGCTAAATATGTCAAACCTCACATAAATTTTCAAACCACATAAATTTTCGTTCGGTTTCATCAAACCCATCCTAATTTCTTCAAACCCATGCTAATTTGCTCAAACCTCAGATAAATTTTCAAATCTCATAAATTTTCGTTCGGATTCATCAAACCCATCCTAATTTCGTCAAACCCATGCTAAATATGTCAAACCTCACATAAATTTTCAAACCACATAAATTTTCGTTCGGTTTCATCAAACCCATCCTAATTTCTTCAAACCCATGCTAATTTGCTCAAACCTCAGATAAATTTTCAAACCTCATAAATTTTCGTTCGGATTCATCAAACCCATCCTAATTTCATCAAACCCATCCTAATTTCTTCAAACCCATGCTAAATTGCTCAAACCTCAGGTAAATTTTCAAACCACATAAATTTTCGTTCGGTTTCATCAAACCCATCCTAATTTCGTCAAACCCATGCTAAATATGTCAAACCTCACATAAATTTTCAAACCACATAAATTTTCGTTCGGTTTCATCAAACCCATCCTAATTTCTTCAAACCCATGCTAATTTGCTCAAACCTCAGATAAATTTTCAAACCTCATAAATTTTCGTTCGGATTCATCAAACCCATCCTAATTTCGTCAAACCCATGCTAAATATGTCAAACCTCACATAAATTTTCAAACCACATAAATTTTCGTTCGGTTTCATCAAACCCATCCTAATTTCTTCAAACCCATGCTAATTTGCTCAAACCTCAGATAAATTTTCAAATCTCATAAATTTTCGTTCGGATTCATCAAACCCATCCTAATTTCGTCAAACCCATGCTAAATATGTCAAACCTCACATAAATTTTCAAACCACATAAATTTTCGTTCGGTTTCATCAAACCCATCCTAATTTCTTCAAACCCATGCTAATTTGCTCAAACCTCAGATAAATTTTCAAACCTCATAAATTTTCGTTCGGATTCATCAAACCCATCCTAATTTCATCAAACCCATCCTAATTTCTTCAAACCCATGCTAAATTGCTCAAACCTCAGGTAAATTTTCAAACCACATAAATTTTCGTTCGGTTTCATCAAACCCATCCTAATTTCGTCAAACCCATGCTAAATATGTCAAACCTCACATAAATTTTCAAACCACATAAATTTTCGTTCGGTTTCATCAAACCCATCCTAATTTCTTCAAACCCATGCTAATTTGCTCAAACCTCAGATAAATTTTCAAACCTCATAAATTTTCGTTCGGATTCATCAAACCCATCCTAATTTCGTCAAACCCATGCTAAATATGTCAAACCTCACATAAATTTTCAAACCACATAAATTTTCGTTCGGTTTCATCAAACCCATCCTAATTTCTTCAAACCCATGCTAATTTGCTCAAACCTCAGATAAATTTTCAAATCTCATAAATTTTCGTTCGGATTCATCAAACCCATCCTAATTTCGTCAAACCCATGCTAAATATGTCAAACCTCACATAAATTTTCAAACCACATAAATTTTCGTTCGGTTTCATCAAACCCATCCTAATTTCTTCAAACCCATGCTAATTTGCTCAAACCTCAGATAAATTTTCAAACCTCATAAATTTTCGTTCGGATTCATCAAACCCATCCTAATTTCATCAAACCCATCCTAATTTCTTCAAACCCATGCTAAATTGCTCAAACCTCAGGTAAATTTTCAAACCACATAAATTTTCGTTCGGTTTCATCAAACCCATCCTAATTTCGTCAAACCCATGCTAAATATGTCAAACCTCACATAAATTTTCAAACCACATAAATTTTCGTTCGGTTTCATCAAACCCATCCTAATTTCTTCAAACCCATGCTAATTTGCTCAAACCTCAGATAAATTTTCAAACCTCATAAATTTTCGTTCGGATTCATCAAACCCATCCTAATTTCGTCAAACCCATGCTAAATATGTCAAACCTCACATAAATTTTCAAACCACATAAATTTTCGTTCGGTTTCATCAAACCCATCCTAATTTCTTCAAACCCATGCTAATTTGCTCAAACCTCAGATAAATTTTCAAATCTCATAAATTTTCGTTCGGATTCATCAAACCCATCCTAATTTCGTCAAACCCATGCTAAATATGTCAAACCTCACATAAATTTTCAAACCACATAAATTTTCGTTCGGTTTCATCAAACCCATCCTAATTTCTTCAAACCCATGCTAATTTGCTCAAACCTCAGATAAATTTTCAAACCTCATAAATTTTCGTTCGGATTCATCAAACCCATCCTAATTTCATCAAACCCATCCTAATTTCTTCAAACCCATGCTAAATTGCTCAAACCTCAGGTAAATTTTCAAACCACATAAATTTTCGTTCGGTTTCATCAAACCCATCCTAATTTCGTCAAACCCATGCTAAATATGTCAAACCTCACATAAATTTTCAAACCACATAAATTTTCGTTCGGTTTCATCAAACCCATCCTAATTTCTTCAAACCCATGCTAATTTGCTCAAACCTCAGATAAATTTTCAAACCTCATAAATTTTCGTTCGGATTCATCAAACCCATCCTAATTTCGTCAAACCCATGCTAAATATGTCAAACCTCACATAAATTTTCAAACCACATAAATTTTCGTTCGGTTTCATCAAACCCATCCTAATTTCTTCAAACCCATGCTAATTTGCTCAAACCTCAGATAAATTTTCAAATCTCATAAATTTTCGTTCGGATTCATCAAACCCATCCTAATTTCGTCAAACCCATGCTAAATATGTCAAACCTCACATAAATTTTCAAACCACATAAATTTTCATTCGGTTTCATCAAACCCATCCTAATTTCTTCAAACCCATGCTAATTTGCTCAAACCTCAGATAAATTTTCAAACCTCATAAATTTTCGTTCGGATTCATCAAACCCATCCTAATTTCATCAAACCCATCCTAATTTCTTCAAACCCATGCTAAATTGCTCAAACCTCAGGTAAATTTTCAAACCACATAAATTTTCGTTCGGTTTCATCAAACCCATCCTAATTTCGTCAAGCCCATGCTAAATATGTCAAACCTCACATAAATTTTCGTTCGGTTTCATCAAACCCATCCTAATTTCTTCAAACCCATGCTAATTTGCTCAAACCTCAGATAAATTTTCAAACCTCATAAATTTTCGTTCGGATTCATCAAACCCATCCTAATTTCGTCAAACCCATGCTAATTTTGTCAAACCTCACATAAATTTTCAAACCTCACATAAATTTTCGTTCGGTTTCATCAAACCCATCCTAATTTCTTCAAACCCATGCTAAATTGCTCAAACCTCACATAAATTTTCAAACCACATAAATTTTCGTTCGGTTTCATCAAACCCATCCTAATTTCATCAAACCCATCCTAATTTCTTCAAACCCATGCTAAATTGCTCAAACCTCAGGTAAATTTTCAAACCACATAAATTTTCGTTCGGTTTCATCAAACCCATCCTAATTTCGTCAAACCCATGCTAAATATGTCAAACCTCACATAAATTTTCAAACCTCACATAAATTTTCGTTCGGTTTCATCAAACCCATCCTAATTTCTTCAAACCCATGCTAATTTGCTCAAACCTCAGATAAATTTTCAAACCTCATAAATTTTCGTTCGGATTCATCAAACCCATCCTAATTTCGTCAAACCCATGCTAATTTTGTCAAACCTCACATAAATTTTCAAACCTCACATAAATTTTCGTTCGGTTTCATCAAACCCATCCTAATTTCTTCAAACCCATGCTAAATTGCTCAAACCTCACATAAATTTTCAAACCACATAAATTTTCGTTCGGTTTCATCAAACCCATCCTAATTTCTTCAAACCCATGCTAATTTGCTCAAACCTCAGATAAATTTTCAAACCTCATAAATTTTCGTTCGGATTCGTCAAACCCATCCTAATTTCATCAAACCCATCCTAATTTCTTCAAACCCATGCTAAATTGCTCAAACCTCAGGTAAATTTTCAAACCACATAAATTTTCGTTCGGTTTCATCAAACCCATCCTAATTTCGTCAAACCCATGCTAAATATGTCAAACCTCACATAAATTTTCGTTCGGTTTCATCAAACCCATCCTAATTTCTTCAAACCCATGCTAATTTGCTCAAACCTCAGATAAATTTTCAAACCTCATAAATTTTCGTTCGGATTCATCAAACCCATCCTAATTTCGTCAAACCCATGCTAATTTTGTCAAACCTCACATAAATTTTCAAACCTCACATAAATTTTCGTTCGGTTTCATCAAACCCATCCTAATTTCTTCAAACCCATGCTAAATTGCTCAAACCTCACATAAATTTTCAAACCACATAAATTTTCGTTCGGTTTCATCAAACCCATCCTAATTTCATCAAACCCATCCTAATTTCTTCAAACCCATGCTAAATTGCTCAAACCTCAGGTAAATCTTCAAACCACATAAATTTTCGTTCGGTTTCATCAAACCCATCCTAATTTCGTCAAACCCATGCTAAATATGTCAAACCTCACATAAATTTTCAAACCTCACATAAATTTTCGTTCGGTTTCATCAAACCCATCCTAATTTCTTCAAACCCATGCTAAATTGCTCAAACCTCACATAAATTTTCAAACCACATAAATTTTCGTTCGGTTTCATCAAACCCATCCTAATTTCTTCAAACCCATGCTAATTTGCTCAAACCTCAGATAAATTTTCAAACCTCATAAATTTTCGTTCGGATTCATCAAACCCATCCTAATTTCATCAAACCCATCCTAATTTCTTCAAACCCATGCTAAATTGCTCAAACCTCAGGTAAATTTTCAAACCACATAAATTTTCGTTCGGTTTCATCAAACCCATCCTAATTTCGTCAAACCCATGCTAAATATGTCAAACCTCACATAAATTTTCAAACCTCACATAAATTTTCGTTCGGTTTCATCAAACCCATCCTAATTTCTTCAAACCCATGCTAAATATGTCAAACCTCACATAAATTTTCAAACCACATAAATTTTCGTTCGGTTTCATCAAACCCATCCTAATTTCTTCAAACCCATGCTAATTTGCTCAAACCTCAGATAAATTTTCAAACCTCATAAATTTTCGTTCGGATTCATCAAACCCATCCTAATTTCTTCAAACCCATGCTAATTTGCTCAAATCTCAGATAAATTTTCAAACCTCATAAATTTTCGTTCGGATTCATCAAACCCATCCTAATTTCATCAAACCCATCCTAATTTCTTCAAACCCATGCTAAATTGCTCAAACCTCAGGTAAATTTTCAAACCACACAAATTTTCGTTCGGTTTCATCAAACCCATCCTAATTTCGTCAAACCCATGCTAAATATGTCAAACCTCACATAAATTTTCAAACCTCACATAAATTTTCGTTCGGTTTCATCAAACCCATCCTAATTTCTTCAAACCCATGCTAAATTGCTCAAACCTCACATAAATTTTCAAACCACATAAATTTTCGTTCGGTTTCATCAAACCCATCCTAATTTCTTCAAACCCATGCTAATTTGCTCAAACCTCAGATAAATTTTCAAACCTCATAAATTTTCGTTCGGATTCATCAAACCCATCCTAATTTCATCAAACCCATCCTAATTTCTTCAAACCCATGCTAAATTGCTCAAACCTCAGGTAAATTTTCAAACCACATAAATTTTCGTTCGGTTTCATCAAACCCATCCTAATTTCGTCAAACCCATGCTAAATATGTCAAACCTCACATAAATTTTCAAACCTCACATAAATTTTCGTTCGGTTTCATCAAACCCATCCTAATTTCTTCAAACCCATGCTAAATATGTCAAACCTCACATAAATTTTCAAACCACATAAATTTTCGTTCGGTTTCATCAAACCCATCCTAATTTCTTCAAACCCATGCTAATTTGCTCAAACCTCAGATAAATTTTCAAACCTCATAAATTTTCGTTCGGATTCATCAAACCCATCCTAATTTCTTCAAACCCATGCTAATTTGCTCAAACCTCAGATAAATTTTCAAACCTCATAAATTTTCGTTCGGATTCATCAAACCCATCCTAATTTCATCAAACCCATCCTAATTTCTTCAAACCCATGCTAAATTGCTCAAACCTCAGGTAAATTTTCAAACCACATAAATTTTCGTTCGGTTTCATCAAACCCATCCTAATTTCGTCAAACCCATGCTAAATATGTCAAACCTCACATAAATTTTCAAACCACATAAATTTTCGTTCGGTTTCATCAAACCCATCCTAATTTCTTCAAACCCATGCTAATTTGCTCAAACCTCAGATAAATTTTCAAACCTCATAAATTTTCGTTCGGATTCATCAAACCCATCCTAATTTCGTCAAACCCATGCTAAATATGTCAAACCTCACATAAATTTTCAAACCACATAAATTTTCGTTCGGTTTCATCAAACCCATCCTAATTTCTTCAAACCCATGCTAATTTGCTCAAACCTCAGATAAATTTTCAAATCTCATAAATTTTCGTTCGGATTCATCAAACCCATCCTAATTTCGTCAAACCCATGCTAAATATGTCAAACCTCACATAAATTTTCAAACCACATAAATTTTCGTTCGGTTTCATCAAACCCATCCTAATTTCTTCAAACCCATGCTAATTTGCTCAAACCTCAGATAAATTTTCAAACCTCATAAATTTTCGTTCGGATTCATCAAACCCATCCTAATTTCATCAAACCCATCCTAATTTCTTCAAACCCATGCTAAATTGCTCAAACCTCAGGTAAATTTTCAAACCACATAAATTTTCGTTCGGTTTCATCAAACCCATCCTAATTTCGTCAAACCCATGCTAAATATGTCAAACCTCACATAAATTTTCGTTCGGTTTCATCAAACCCATCCTAATTTCTTCAAACCCATGCTAAATTGCTCAAACCTCACATAAATTTTCAAACCACATAAATTTTCGTTCGGTTTCATCAAACCCATCCTAATTTCTTCAAACCCATGCTAATTTGCTCAAACCTCAGATAAATTTTCAAACCTCATAAATTTTCGTTCGGATTCATCAAACCCATCCTAATTTCATCAAACCCATCCTAATTTCTTCAAACCCATGCTAAATTGCTCAAACCTCAGGTAAATTTTCAAACCACATAAATTTTCGTTCGGTTTCATCAAACCCATCCTAATTTCGTCAAACCCATGCTAAATATGTCAAACCTCACATAAATTTTCAAACCTCACATAAATTTTCGTTCGGTTTCATCAAACCCATCCTAATTTCTTCAAACCCATGCTAAATTGCTCAAACCTCACATAAATTTTCAAACCACATAAATTTTCGTTCGGTTTCATCAAACCCATCCTAATTTCTTCAAACCCATGCTAATTTGCTCAAACCTCAGATAAATTTTCAAACCTCATAAATTTTCGTTCGGATTCATCAAACCCATCCTAATTTCATCAAACCCATCCTAATTTCTTCAAACCCATGCTAAATTGCTCAAACCTCAGGTAAATTTTCAAACCACATAAATTTTCGTTCGGTTTCATCAAACCCATCCTAATTTCGTCAAACCCATGCTAAATATGTCAAACCTCACATAAATTTTCAAACCACATAAATTTTCGTTCGGTTTCATCAAACCCATCCTAATTTCTTCAAACCCATGCTAATTTGCTCAAACCTCAGATAAATTTTCAAACCTCATAAATTTTCGTTCGGATTCATCAAACCCATCCTAATTTCTTCAAACCCATGCTAATTTGCTCAAACCTCAGATAAATTTTCAAACCTCATAAATTTTCGTTCGGATTCATCAAACCCATCCTAATTTCATCAAACCCATCCTAATTTCTTCAAACCCATGCTAAATTGCTCAAACCTCAGGTAAATTTTCAAACCACATAAATTTTCGTTCGGTTTCATCAAACCCATCCTAATTTCGTCAAACCCATGCTAAATATGTCAAACCTCACATAAATTTTCAAACCACATAAATTTTCGTTCGGTTTCATCAAACCCATCCTAATTTCTTCAAACCCATGCTAATTTGCTCAAACCTCAGATAAATTTTCAAACCTCATAAATTTTCGTTCGGATTCATCAAACCCATCCTAATTTCGTCAAACCCATGCTAAATATGTCAAACCTCACATAAATTTTCAAACCACATAAATTTTCGTTCGGTTTCATCAAACCCATCCTAATTTCTTCAAACCCATGCTAATTTGCTCAAACCTCAGATAAATTTTCAAACCTCATAAATTTTCGTTCGGATTCATCAAACCCATCCTAATTTCTTCAAACCCATGCTAAATTGCTCAAACCTCACATAAATTTTCAAACCACATAAATTTTCGTTCGGTTTCATCAAACCCATCCTAATTTCTTCAAACCCATGCTAATTTGCTCAAACCTCAGATAAATTTTCAAACCTCATAAATTTTCGTTCGGATTCATCAAACCCATCCTAATTTCATCAAACCCATCCTAATTTCTTCAAACCCATGCTAAATTGCTCAAACCTCAGGTATATTTTCAAACCACATAAATTTTCGTTCGGTTTCATCAAACCCATCCTAATTTCGTCAAACCCATGCTAAATATGTCAAACCTCACATAAATTTTCAAACCACATAAATTTTCGTTCGGTTTCATCAAACCCATCCTAATTTCTTCAAACCCATGCTAATTTGCTCAAACCTCAGATAAATTTTCAAACCTCATAAATTTTCGTTCGGATTCATCAAACCCATCCTAATTTTGTCAAACCTCACATAAATTTTCAAACCTCACATAAATTTTCGTTCGGTTTCATCAAACCCATCCTAATTTCTTCAAACCCATGCTAAATTGCTCAAACCTCACATAAATTTTCAAACCACATAAATTTTCGTTCGGTTTCATCAAACCCATCCTAATTTCTTCAAACCCATGCTAATTTGCTCAAACCTCAGATAAATTTTCAAACCTCATAAATTTTCGTTCGGATTCATCAAACCCATCCTAATTTCATCAAACCCATCCTAATTTCTTCAAACCCATGCTAAATTGCTCAAACCTCAGGTAAATTTTCAAACCACATAAATTTTCGTTCGGTTTCATCAAACCCATCCTAATTTCGTCAAACCCATGCTAAATATGTCAAACCTCACATAAATTTTCAAACCACATAAATTTTCGTTCGGTTTCATCAAACCCATCCTAATTTCTTCAAACCCATGCTAATTTGCTCAAACCTCAGATAAATTTTCAAACCTCATAAATTTTCGTTCGGATTCATCAAACCCATCCTAATTTCGTCAAACCCATGCTAATTTTGTCAAACCTCACATAAATTTTCAAACCTCACATAAATTTTCGTTCGGTTTCATCAAACCCATCCTAATTTCTTCAAACCCATGCTAAATTGCTCAAACCTCACATAAATTTTCAAACCACATAAATTTTCGTTCGGTTTCATCAAACCCATCCTAATTTCATCAAACCCATCCTAATTTCTTCAAACCCATGCTAAATTGCTCAAACCTCAGGTAAATTTTCAAACCACATAAATTTTCGTTCGGTTTCATCAAACCCATCCTAATTTCGTCAAACCCATGCTAAATATGTCAAACCTCACATAAATTTTCAAACCACATAAATTTTCGTTCGGTTTCATCAAACCCATCCTAATTTCTTCAAACCCATGCTAATTTGCTCAAACCTCAGATAAATTTTCAAACCTCATAAATTTTCGTTCGGATTCATCAAACCCATCCTAATTTCGTCAAACCCATGCTAATTTTGTCAAACCTCACATAAATTTTCAAACCTCACATAAATTTTCGTTCGGTTTCATCAAACCCATCCTAATTTCTTCAAACCCATGCTAAATTGCTCAAACCTCACATAAATTTTCAAACCACATAAATTTTCGTTCGGTTTCATCAAACCCATCCTAATTTCATCAAACCCATCCTAATTTCTTCAAACCCATGCTAAATTGCTCAAACCTCAGGTAAATTTTCAAACCACATAAATTTTCGTTCGGTTTCATCAAACCCATCCTAATTTCGTCAAACCCATGCTAAATATGTCAAACCTCACATAAATTTTCAAACCACATAAATTTTCGTTCGGTTTCATCAAACCCATCCTAATTTCTTCAAACCCATGCTAATTTGCTCAAACCTCAGATAAATTTTCAAATCTCATAAATTTTCGTTCGGATTCATCAAACCCATCCTAATTTCGTCAAACCCATGCTAATTTTGTCAAACCTCACATAAATTTTCAAACCTCACATAAATTTTCGTTCGGTTTCATCAAACCCATCCTAATTTCTTCAAACCCATGCTAAATTGCTACTTAGGTTTGTCAAGATAAACAAAGTCTTTTTAAAAAATAATTGAACACTTTTTATTTAACACAATACAAAAATATTGATTAACTTAAACAATAATATTGGATACGACCGACCGGTATAAGGTTTCACGCCAGAATGGTTGTCGTCTTCTACACGGTCGACCATGAAGGCTTGAGTCGAGTCCCGTCGGGGGTGTCCGCCATAGCCAGCGTAGAATGGGTTGCTTACATAACACCTCCCTTGCTAGACAGAAGTTTTATTTGGGACAAATAAAACTTTTACTCCTTGGCCCTCATTGTCCCTTGATTGACTTTCGACTGGGGTAGCCTCCGCTTGTTGAGTAGGTTGCTTGGATTTACGTTTTCTAAGTCGATGAATAGTCAATACTGAAACAAATATAACAAAAATAATATAAAGAGGTATGGTCCAGTAGTGGGTCGTCTCGACATCTTTTTTCAATTGGATGGGTTCTATGTCGTCTTGAATTTTCTTCAGTGTGTGAAGTTGGTCTAAAGGAACATCGTCTAGTTTCAGCTTCCTAGTGATGTTGATTCTTGCCTTCGTCGTTTTTATTTCTGGCAACAATAAGGGTTGTCCGCTGATTGTTTCCCTTTCATTTGAGTAAGTGTACTCTGATGTTTTAAAATTACATTTTGGGGGTAGATTGAATAGATAGGTGCCCCGTAGGATAGTAAAGTCTGTTGTCTTGCAGGTGGTTTGAATTTTTGTTTCATTTGGGAAGATGCCTATGTAGTAGGTTTCGGTAATTTGTTCGACAATAGGATGTACGGTTTTTACTGGAACCTGGGTACATGTGTTGTCTTCTTGGCTGAGTTGTAATAGTTGAAATATACAATCGTTTTGTCTCCATCCGTCAATAAGAAGGCTTTCTTGACAATAATATTCGGCGTCGATCTCCCTGCATGGCGTCGATTGGTATTGGTAGAAGTTTTCGCTCATAGTCAGATAGGTATTGAAAGGAATTATGGTTGTGTGGTTTGGGGTAGGTATCGAATAAAGGTGATAGTATGAAAAGTGCTCCGGGTGTATTAGCGGGAATTCTAGTGCAAATACTATTTTCTTTTCTGAATAATATGCCTTTACTTCTACTATTTCGTAATATTTGTGGATGTCAATTTCATTTATATATAATAAATGTTCTACAGGGTGATTATTTCTTAAGATATCTACGATAAATCTTAACTCGTCAATTTTGACTATACTATGATGTAGTGTATTTAGTTTTGCGAAAGTTATGGCATTTTCTATGTCTGTTAGCAACTGAATTATAATATTTAGACTTAAATTTAGTTGATCTAAAATATTTTTTACTTGCAAATAATCGTTAAATTCGAATATAAATTTATTAAGATCTTTTCTAATGCAATCGATACCATTTGCTATTACATCTTGATTATGTAGAATTAGAGTTATCGTATGATTGAAATTATCGATAATTTTTGTAGTAAGAGAAATTTCTTTATTTAATTTATTGGCTATATTATTTTGGTTTTCCTGTAGGTTAAGTAATGCTTGATTAAATTTATCGGCGTCCTCTTGATCTAGGTTACCAGATATGCTTTTTATTATACTACCAAGCCCGTTTATTAAACCACGTTTTCGCCTTGTAATAGGGTATACCGAGGTGAACTTTTGTTGGGCAATTTTTAGTTGAAAGCATATTGCTGCATTAAAATTTTGTAGTGCCATAAAATAGGGTTGGCTTAGGCCGTCAGTAATTGCTTTCGTAATTTGGTCATATTGGTTCTTTAATGTAATTATTTCATTTTCAATAGGTTCTAGATCGAGATAATGTAAAAATGTGTGAATACTTGTTTTTATTTTGGCTGTACCTAATTTGAAGGGAAGGATACCTGGGTTTTTTGACAGGTCAGTTATCTTTACTTCCTGAAGCTTCGCCAGTGTTATCAGAGGTATTCTGTAACAAAGGTTGTCTAATTAGTTTTGGGCGTCTAATGCTTTGTTTGGATACAGCTGCTGATTTATTTGTGGATATCATTTTAGTGGTTTGGTTTAGCACGGTTTCAGGGGTGTATCGGGGCGCTAATTTATTCCTACTATTGATTTTTTTGTAAATTTTTGTTCGGGGTTGAATGCTTGGCTCTTTTTCTCTAGATTCGTTACGTTTGCTAATTGTTTTTTCTTTCTGCTGATGGCAGTCCTCATGAATTTTTTGGTAAATTAGTTTCGTCTTTTCTTTGTGGTTTTCTACGTAATTATTTAATAAGGCGTTTGTTATATCGATATCAAATGGATCTTTCGTATCTAGATGCCCGTTGATAATGTTAACAGGTTTTTGTTTGGTTAGGGAATGATAGCTGTTGTTATAACCTAATATTGCGTAGGGCATTAAATTTGTTATCGAATTTTCGTTTGGTTGTTTCGATTTTAGAATTCGTAAATGTTCTATAATTGTAGAATGGAATCGTTCGATTATACCCTTGCTTTGCGAATTTAAAGGTGTTGTATAGTGAATATCAATGTCATGTAACTTGGTAAATTCTAACATGAGATTGTTTTTAAATTCGGTGCCGCTGTCGGAAATTATTTTGAGCGGCGCGCCGTGATGGGTCATGAAAATTAGAAGGTTTTTGACTATGTTTATCGCATTGTGAGTTTCTAAAGGGTAAGCTTGGCCGTACTTTGAAAATGAATCTACAACAGTTAAAAACTTTTGGTTTGAGGCCTGAAATGTATCGATGTATATTACTTCAAACGGTTTTTTTGCCGTAGGTGTTATGGAAAATTGCTGTTTGATCGGGTTGCGATCATACTTATTAGTTTGACAGATATCGCAGTTATTTATTCTATCTTCTACGTCCGCATTCAATGTGGGCCAATAATAGTTTTGTTTTATTCTAAGTACTGTTTCGGGTATGCCACGATGATTAGTTTTACCCTCGTGGTGATGAGTGATAATTTCCTGTTGTCTGAGCTCATCAGTAATGTCTTCTAAAATAGTATTGCATTTTACTATTTTATAACTTGAATTTTTGAACGTATCTTTTACGATATTACAGATTTCAGGATAAAATTCATCAGTTTTGAACAATAATGCGTACGTTAGTTTGGGGTCTATATAGTTTTTCAAAAAATTTATTATTTCTATGTTTAGTTGGGATTTGTCTATTTTTACAAATATCCTCTTTTTGTTATTGAACAAGTTTCTTATTTTTACGCGTTTAGAGAGTTCGATTTCGGAATATAACAGAAATTCGATTATTACTTGGTTATTATAAAGATTTAGTGGTTTTTCTGATATCGGGATCGTTTGTACAGGGTGTTCTATGCTAGTGTGAGCGGTCTCGTTAGACAGGTTTTCGTTATTATTTTCGGGGATTTCTACTTCGTTTGTATCCGATGCTTGGTTTGGATTTTCTGTAATAGGAGCATTATTATTTTGTACCTGATTTGTTACATCCGCGATCGGTTCGTTACTATTTTCGGGTACCTGGTTTTCTAGAAATTCGCGTATCGCTGGATAGTCATAATTTCCAGAGTCTTCAATGTCGTTAATATTTGGGGTTTCGTCAATATGGTTTGCTAGAGATACATTATCATCGGAGTCCGAAATTTCTTTTGTGTGTATTTCTACGCGCGAAAGAGCGTCAGCATTTGTATTGGCTTTGCCTTTTTTATATTGAATTTGGTAGTCAAATTCCTCGAGCTTTAATCTCCACCTGATTAGTCGAGAATTTGGCTCCTTGAGGTTCATTAGCCACTCCAGGGGTTTGTGATCGGTAAGTATTTTAAATTTTCGGCCGTATAGGTATGGCCTGAAGTACTTGGTCCCGTATACACAAGCAAGGGCTTCACGTTCTATCGTGGAGTAGTTTTGCTCCGCACTATTGAGTGTTCGTGACGCGTATGCTATTGGTTTATCATTTCCGATTGGCCCCTGTGATAAAATTGCACTTATTGCAAAATTGCTCGAATCGGTAGTCAAATTGAATGGTTTCGTGAAATCAGGGTACTGTAGTATCGGATCATTAGTCAAAATATGCCTGCATTCGTCAAAACATTTTAGGAAAGATTCGGTATGTTCGATTTTTGACCCTTTTTTTAGGCAAAGTGTTAGAGGTTTCGTTAACTTCGCAAAGTTTTTTATGAATTTACGGTAATAACCTACAAGACCTAAAAATCCTTTTATCTCCTTAACGGTTTTGGGAATCGGGTAATTTACAATAGCTTTAATTTTTTCAGGATTAGGTTTGACGCCTTCCGCTGTTACTATATGGCCTAGAAAAGCGACTTCCCTTTTAAGAAATTCCGACTTATCCAGCTGAATCTTAAAGTTAGTTTCGCGTAACCGCTGAAAGACTTTTGCTAGGTTATTAATATGTTCTTGAAGAGAAACCGAGAAAATTACAATATCGTCCATGTACACCAGACATATGTTATTTTGTAAGCCCTTGAGAATATTATCCATAGCGCGTTGAAAGGTCGCGGGCGCGTTTTTGAGCCCGAACGGCATTCTAACGTACTCGTAGTGGCCGTTCTCTACGTTAAAAGCTGTCTTTTTGATGTCCTCTGGGGCCATTTCGATCTGATGAAACCCGCTCGCGAGATCGAGAGTCGTAAAGTATTGACACTTACCGATTTTATCGAGAATATCGGATATATTGGGAATCGGATATCGATCATCGATCGTTTTTTCATTCACCTTCCGGTAGTCCACAACTATCCGCCATTTCTTTTTGCCCGAGGCGTCCGCTTTTTTCGGCACGATCCAAATCGGCGAGGACCACGGCGAATCACTATGTCTTATAATACCTTGTTCGAGCATGGAATTTACCTGTTTTTCTACCTCCGGTTTATGAATAAATGGATACCTATAGCTTTTTGTATAAACGGGAATTTCATCGGTGGTTTTAATGCTATGTTTAATTTGATTCGTAAATGTCAAAGGTTCGTTTTCATATTTAAAAATATCAGAATACTTAATACATAATTTTTCTATAGCATTTTTCTCCTCTGAATTTAAATGATCAGTCCTAATTAAGTTTTTTATTTCATTATGATTACCATTTTCGATATTAGATTGATTGGGTTTAAAATCGATGTGAAAAATTTCATATTCATTAAGATTTATTAATTTTGCTTCCAAAGGTTCATTTAAGTTTAGGGTGATGTCACTTTCATTCTCATTAAGAACTTCGACCCAAGCATAACCATTTCTAGCAATAGATAATGTTTCTTTTAACTCGAGATGCTGAAGTTTCTGCTGAGGCACGATTACGTAACCGTTATCTACTGTAATAGGAACTTGTAGTCTTTGTCCCGTGTGAGATTTTATGTTTGCATGATACGTGGAATTTATATTTGATAAATAATATTTTATTTCTATCTCTTTGTGTGGCATTTTAAACCTTGAACTTATAAAATCTAACTGAACTTTTAGATGCTTTATAATATCTAATCCTATTAATCCATCAAAAACGTCATGAAATTTAAATAAATGAAATTTTAATTTTTGGTCTGAGTCGAATTCTTTAAAACTGGGAATAAGCATACATTTAGTTTCTTTACTTTGCGAAAAAATAGTCGAAACAATAAATGGTTCCTCAAAAATACAATTTGGGTAATAATTTTCGGCAATTTTTGGATTTATAAACGATTTTGTTGCGCCCGTGTCGATTAGCAGTTTTAGAGGCGGATTTTTAATTTCTAAATAGGGTAATTCTTTTTTATCAGACAATATATTAAGTTCTACTATGTTTCGTAGTTCGGGTCGGGCACCATTTGAAAATTTCCGGATTCTTCTGCTTCTTCCTGATATTCTTGATTTTCGTCATAGTCCGGTGCATATTCTGCATTTTCTTGGTAATTATCGATTTCTTGCGTGTTTTCATATTCGATGTTATATAGATGTTCTGGCCTACTTGATGGTCCTGGTTGGGCCCGAAAATCTCCGCCATATTGATACTGGGGTCTTCTGAAAGTGTTTCGAGTTGAAACACTCATAGGGGTGCTTTGTTGCTGTTGGGTATTTTGGCCTGGTTTCCATACATTGTGCGGCTTCTTAAATGTTTGTTGATTTGTGGGGAACCTTTGTTGAGGGTAATTTGGTCTTGGCTGTACGTTTATGGGTCCCGTTGGAAATTTAGGGGGTTGGAAATTATTATACTGCGTTTGATAATTTGGCTGTGCGAACCGCGGTGCGTTATTATTAGTCAAGAAATAATTTTGTAACTGAGGTCTTTGTTGGACTACAGGTTGTACTATGGGTTTTTTAAATATTGGCGGAACATTAGGGTTGACTGAAATATGTGATCTTTGTAAATATCTGATATTATTTTCTTCTACAATGTATTGCATAGCGGTTGCTAAATTTTTAGGCCGCATTGCCCTGATTGTACTGCCTAATGGCTCTCTTAAACCTGCTAAAAATGTAACTAAAGCCTGTTGTTTAAAGAACTTTTTCTTACTAGTTTTAATTTCGTCGTCCGTATTATGAATCTCGACATAATTGCAAATGATATTTAGCAGTGACATAACTTTTTCGTAGAATTGTTGCGGATTTTCGGTAGTTTGTTTTAGATTAACTAAATCCCTATTTAAACTGTTTTCGTCCCGTTGATCGCCGAAATTTTGTGTTAGAACTTTTTTCACATCATCCCATGTACTGGCACCGTAAATAGAAATTACCTCGCGTGCTCTGCCCGTGAGTCTACTTTTAACTCCCTCGAATAAAAATACATTTTGCATACTATTCGGGTTTGCATTATCCCAGTAAATAGAGAGAAAAGTTTGTGAAACTTTAAGATAATTGTAAAGTTCGCACGGGTTTCCGTCGAAAAATGAAATTATACTTAAATTTTTTACGTCAAAAGTTGGAGGAGCCATATTTTGGCTATTACTTAAACTACTATGTTTGATTAAATTACTAGAATTATTTTCAGGTTTACAGTGGCTCTCAGTACTTTCGCTCGATGCTGCCGTAACTGATGTTTCGCCTAAACGGTTTTCAATTAACAAAAGACTATTATATAAATCGCTTAAATCTAACTCACCCTTCGCACTATCACAAGAGGATTTTAGGGGGGTTGAGGATTCTGACATGAATAAACTTCTACTTACATTAAGAGGAAGACACACTTCATTGTCCGGGTCGTTGGTTCTTCGCTTAGGTTACTCAATTCGCCCAAGACTTTTCGGTGATTAATTGTTGACACAAAAAAGACGATTCGCGATGTAAAGTCTTTTCACCGAATCTGCACGACTGCGCCACTTAGGTTTGTCAAGATAAACAAAGTCTTTTTAAAAAATAATTGAACACTTTTTATTTAACACAATACAAAAATATTGATTAACTTAAACAATAATATTGGATACGACCGACCGGTATAAGGTTTCACGCCAGAATGGTTGTCGTCTTCTACACGGTCGACCATGAAGGCTTGAGTCGAGTCCCGTCGGGGGTGTCCGCCATAGCCAGCGTAGAATGGGTTGCTTACATAACATGCTCAAACCTCACATAAATTTTCAAACCACATAAATTTTCGTTCGGTTTCATCAAACCCATCCTAATTTCATCAAACCCATCCTAATTTCTTCAAACCCATGCTAAATTGCTCAAACCTCAGGTAAATTTTCAAACCACATAAATTTTCGTTCGGTTTCATCAAACCCATCCTAATTTCGTCAAACCCATGCTAAATATGTCAAACCTCACATAAATTTTCAAACCTCACATAAATTTTCGTTCGGTTTCATCAAACCCATCCTAATTTCTTCAAACCCATGCTAAATTGCTCAAACCTCACATAAATTTTCAAACCACATAAATTTTCGTTCGGTTTCATCAAACCCATCCTAATTTCTTCAAACCCATGCTAATTTGCTCAAACCTCAGATAAATTTTCAAACCTCATAAATTTTCGTTCGGATTCATCAAACCCATCCTAATTTCATCAAACCCATCCTAATTTCTTCAAACCCATGCTAAATTGCTCAAACCTCAGGTAAATTTTCAAACCACATAAATTTTCGTTCGGTTTCATCAAACCCATCCTAATTTCGTCAAACCCATGCTAAATATGTCAAACCTCACATAAATTTTCAAACCACATAAATTTTCGTTCGGTTTCATCAAACCCATCCTAATTTCTTCAAACCCATGCTAATTTGCTCAAACCTCAGATAAATTTTCAAACCTCATAAATTTTCGTTCGGATTCATCAAACCCATCCTAATTTCTTCAAACCCATGCTAATTTGCTCAAACCTCAGATAAATTTTCAAACCTCATAAATTTTCGTTCGGATTCATCAAACCCATCCTAATTTCATCAAACCCATCCTAATTTCTTCAAACCCATGCTAAATTGCTCAAACCTCAGGTAAATTTTCAAACCACATAAATTTTCGTTCGGTTTCATCAAACCCATCCTAATTTCGTCAAACCCATGCTAAATATGTCAAACCTCACATAAATTTTCAAACCACATAAATTTTCGTTCGGTTTCATCAAACCCATCCTAATTTCTTCAAACCCATGCTAATTTGCTCAAACCTCAGATAAATTTTCAAACCTCATAAATTTTCGTTCGGATTCATCAAACCCATCCTAATTTCGTCAAACCCATGCTAAATATGTCAAACCTCACATAAATTTTCAAACCACATAAATTTTCGTTCGGTTTCATCAAACCCATCCTAATTTCTTCAAACCCATGCTAATTTGCTCAAACCTCAGATAAATTTTCAAACCTCATAAATTTTCGTTCGGATTCATCAAACCCATCCTAATTTCGTCAAACCCATGCTAAATATGTCAAACCTCACATAAATTTTCAAACCACATAAATTTTCGTTCGGTTTCATCAAACCCATCCTAATTTCTTCAAACCCATGCTAATTTGCTCAAACCTCAGATAAATTTTCAAACCTCATAAATTTTCGTTCGGATTCATCAAACCCATCCTAATTTCGTCAAACCCATGCTAATTTTGTCAAACCTCACATAAATTTTCGTTCGGTTTCATCAAACCCATCCTAATTTCTTCAAACCCATGCTAAATTGCTCAAACCTCACATAAATTTTCAAACCACATAAATTTTCGTTCGGTTTCATCAAACCCATCCTAATTTCATCAAACCCATCCTAATTTCTTCAAACCCATGCTAAATTGCTCAAACCTCAGGTAAATTTTCAAACCACATAAATTTTCGTTCGGTTTCATCAAACCCATCCTAATTTCGTCAAACCCATGCTAAATATGTCAAACCTCACATAAATTTTCAAACCTCACATAAATTTTCGTTCGGTTTCATCAAACCCATCCTAATTTCTTCAAACCCATGCTAAATTGCTCAAACCTCACATAAATTTTCAAACCACATAAATTTTCGTTCGGTTTCATCAAACCCATCCTAATTTCTTCAAACCCATGCTAATTTGCTCAAACCTCAGATAAATTTTCAAACCTCATAAATTTTCGTTCGGAATTATCAAACCCATCCTAATTTCATCAAACCCATCCTAATTTCTTCAAACCCATGCTAAATTGCTCAAACCTCAGGTAAATTTTCAAACCACATAAATTTTCGTTCGGTTTCATCAAACCCATCCTAATTTCGTCAAACCCATGCTAAATATGTCAAACCTCACATAAATTTTCAAACCACATAAATTTTCGTTCGGTTTCATCAAACCCATCCTAATTTCTTCAAACCCATGCTAATTTGCTCAAACCTCAGATAAATTTTCAAACCTCATAAATTTTCGTTCGGATTCATCAAACCCATCCTAATTTTGTCAAACCTCACATAAATTTTCAAACCTCACATAAATTTTCGTTCGGTTTCATCAAACCCATCCTAATTTCTTCAAACCCATGCTAAATTGCTCAAACCTCACATAAATTTTCAAACCACATAAATTTTCGTTCGGTTTCATCAAACCCATCCTAATTTCTTCAAACCCATGCTAATTTGCTCAAACCTCAGATAAATTTTCAAACCTCATAAATTTTCGTTCGGATTCATCAAACCCATCCTAATTTCATCAAACCCATCCTAATTTCTTCAAACCCATGCTAAATTGCTCAAACCTCAGGTAAATTTTCAAACCACATAAATTTTCGTTCGGTTTCATCAAACCCATCCTAATTTCGTCAAACCCATGCTAAATATGTCAAACCTCACATAAATTTTCAAACCACATAAATTTTCGTTCGGTTTCATCAAACCCATCCTAATTTCTTCAAACCCATGCTAATTTGCTCAAACCTCAGATAAATTTTCAAACCTCATAAATTTTCGTTCGGATTCATCAAACCCATCCTAATTTCGTCAAACCCATGCTAATTTTGTCAAACCTCACATAAATTTTCGTTCGGTTTCATCAAACCCATCCTAATTTCTTCAAACCCATGCTAAATTGCTCAAACCTCACATAAATTTTCAAACCACATAAATTTTCGTTCGGTTTCATCAAACCCATCCTAATTTCATCAAACCCATCCTAATTTCTTCAAACCCATGCTAAATTGCTCAAACCTCAGGTAAATTTTCAAACCACATAAATTTTCGTTCGGTTTCATCAAACCCATCCTAATTTCGTCAAACCCATGCTAAATATGTCAAACCTCACATAAATTTTCAAACCTCACATAAATTTTCGTTCGGTTTCATCAAACCCATCCTAATTTCTTCAAACCCATGCTAAATTGCTCAAACCTCACATAAATTTTCAAACCACATAAATTTTCGTTCGGTTTCATCAAACCCATCCTAATTTCTTCAAACCCATGCTAATTTGCTCAAACCTCAGATAAATTTTCAAACCTCATAAATTTTCGTTCGGATTCATCAAACCCATCCTAATTTCATCAAACCCATCCTAATTTCTTCAAACCCATGCTAAATTGCTCAAACCTCAGGTAAATTTTCAAACCACATAAATTTTCGTTCGGTTTCATCAAACCCATCCTAATTTCGTCAAACCCATGCTAAATATGTCAAACCTCACATAAATTTTCAAACCACATAAATTTTCGTTCGGTTTCATCAAACCCATCCTAATTTCTTCAAACCCATGCTAATTTGCTCAAACCTCAGATAAATTTTCAAACCTCATAAATTTTCGTTCGGATTCATCAAACCCATCCTAATTTCGTCAAACCCATGCTAATTTTGTCAAACCTCACATAAATTTTCAAACCTCACATAAATTTTCGTTCGGTTTCATCAAACCCATCCTAATTTCTTCAAACCCATGCTAAATTGCTCAAACCTCACATAAATTTTCAAACCACATAAATTTTCGTTCGGTTTCATCAAACCCATCCTAATTTCATCAAACCCATCCTAATTTCTTCAAACCCATGCTAAATTGCTCAAACCTCAGGTAAATTTTCAAACCACATAAATTTTCGTTCGGTTTCATCAAACCCATCCTAATTTCGTCAAACCCATGCTAAATATGTCAAACCTCACATAAATTTTCAAACCTCACATAAATTTTCGTTCGGTTTCATCAAACCCATCCTAATTTCTTCAAACCCATGCTAAATTGCTCAAACCTCACATAAATTTTCAAACCACATAAATTTTCGTTCGGTTTCATCAAACCCATCCTAAATTCTTCAAACCCATGCTAATTTGCTCAAACCTCAGATAAATTTTCAAACCTCATAAATTTTCGTTCGGATTCATCAAACCCATCCTAATTTCATCAAACCCATCCTAATTTCTTCAAACCCATGCTAAATTGCTCAAACCTCAGGTAAATTTTCAAACCACATAAATTTTCGTTCGGTTTCATCAAACCCATCCTAATTTCGTCAAACCCATGCTAAATATGTCAAACCTCACATAAATTTTCAAACCACATAAATTTTCGTTCGGTTTCATCAAACCCATCCTAATTTCTTCAAACCCATGCTAATTTGCTCAAACCTCAGATAAATTTTCAAACCTCATAAATTTTCGTTCGGATTCATCAAACCCATCCTAATTTCGTCAAACCCATGCTAATTTTGTCAAACCTCACATAAATTTTCAAACCTCACATAAATTTTCATTCGGTTTCATCAAACCCATCCTAATTTCTTCAAACCCATGCTAAATTGCTCAAACCTCACATAAATTTTCAAACCACATAAATTTTCGTTCGGTTTCATCAAACCCATCCTAATTTCTTCAAACCCATGCTAATTTGCTCAAACCTCAGATAAATTTTCAAACCTCATAAATTTTCGTTCGGATTCATCAAACCCATCCTAATTTCATCAAACCCATCCTAATTTCTTCAAACCCATGCTAAATTGCTCAAACCTCAGGTAAATTTTCAAACCACATAAATTTTCGTTCGGTTTCATCAAACCCATCCTAATTTCGTCAAACCCATGCTAAATATGTCAAACCTCACATAAATTTTCAAACCACATAAATTTTCGTTCGGTTTCATCAAACCCATCCTAATTTCTTCAAACCCATGCTAATTTGCTCAAACCTCAGATAAATTTTCAAACCTCATAAATTTTCGTTCGGATTCATCAAACCCATCCTAATTTCGTCAAACCCATGCTAATTTTGTCAAACCTCACATAAATTTTCAAACCTCACATAAATTTTCATTCGGTTTCATCAAACCCATCCTAATTTCTTCAAACCCATGCTAAATTGCTCAAACCTCACATAAATTTTCAAACCACATAAATTTTCGTTCGGTTTCATCAAACCCATCCTAATTTCATCAAACCCATCCTAATTTCTTCAAACCCATGCTAAATTGCTCAAACCTCAGGTAAATTTTCAAACCACATAAATTTTCGTTCGGTTTCATCAAACCCATCCTAATTTCGTCAAACCCATGCTAAATATGTCAAACCTCACATAAATTTTCAAACCTCACATAAATTTTCGTTCGGTTTCATCAAACCCATCCTAATTTCTTCAAACCCATGCTAAATTGCTCAAACCTCACATAAATTTTCAAACCACATAAATTTTCGTTCGGTTTCATCAAACCCATCCTAATTTCTTCAAACCCATGCTAATTTGCTCAAACCTCAGATAAATTTTCAAACCTCATAAATTTTCGTTCGGATTCATCAAACCCATCCTAATTTCATCAAGCCCATCCTAATTTCTTCAAACCCCTGCTAAATTGCTCAAACCTCAGGTAAATTTTCAAACCACATAAATTTTCGTTCGGTTTCATCAAACCCATCCTAATTTCGTCAAACCCATGCTAAATATGTCAAACCTCACATAAATTTTCAAACCACATAAATTTTCGTTCGGTTTCATCAAACCCATCCTAATTTCTTCAAACCCATGCTAATTTGCTCAAACCTCAGATAAATTTTCAAACCTCATAAATTTTCGTTCGGATTCATCAAACCCATCCTAATTTCGTCAAACCCATGCTAATTTTGTCAAACCTCACATAAATTTTCAAACCTCACATAAATTTTCGTTCGGTTTCATCAAACCCATCCTAATTTCTTCAAACCCATGCTAAATTGCTCAAACCTCACATAAATTTTCAAACCACATAAATTTTCGTTCGGTTTCATCAAACCCATCCTAATTTCATCAAACCCATCCTAATTTCTTCAAACCCATGCTAAATTGCTCAAACCTCAGGTAAATTTTCAAACCACATAAATTTTCGTTCGGTTTCATCAAACCCATCCTAATTTCGTCAAACCCATGCTAAATATGTCAAACCTCACATAAATTTTCAAACCACATAAATTTTCGTTCGGTTTCATCAAACCCATCCTAATTTCATCAAACCCATCCTAATTTCTTCAAACCCATGCTAAATTGCTCAAACCTCAGGTAAATTTTCAAACCACATAAATTTTCGTTCGGTTTCATCAAACCCATCCTAATTTCGTCAAACCCATGCTAAATATGTCAAACCTCACATAAATTTTCAAACCTCACATAAATTTTCGTTCGGTTTCATCAAACCCATCCTAATTTCTTCAAACCCATGCTAAATTGCTCAAACCTCACATAAATTTTCAAACCACATAAATTTTCGTTCGGTTTCATCAAACCCATCCTAATTTCATCAAACCCATCCTAATTTCTTCAAACCCATGCTAAATTGCTCAAACCTCAGGTAAATTTTCAAACCACATAAATTTTCGTTCGGTTTCATCAAACCCATCCTAATTTCTTCAAACCCATGCTAATTTGCTCAAACCTCAGATAAATTTTCAAACCTCATAAATTTTCGTTCGGATTCATCAAACCCATCCTAATTTCATCAAACCCATCCTAATTTCTTCAAACCCATGCTAAATTGCTCAAACCTCAGGTAAATTTTCAAACCACATAAATTTTCGTTCGGTTTCATCAAACCCATCCTAATTTCGTCAAACCCATGCTAAATATGTCAAACCTCACATAAATTTTCAAACCACATAAATTTTCGTTCGGTTTCATCAAACCCATCCTAACCCATGCTAATTTGCTCAAACCTCAGATAAATTTTCAAACCTCATAAATTTTCGTTCGGATTCATCAAACCCATCCTAATTTCGTCAAACCCATGCTAAATATGTCAAACCTCACATAAATTTTCAAACCACATAAATTTTCGTTCGGTTTCATCAAACCCATCCTAATTTCTTCAAACCCATGCTAATTTGCTCAAACCTCAGATAAATTTTCAAACCTCATAAATTTTCGTTCGGATTCATCAAACCCATCCTAATTTCGTCAAACCCATGCTAAATATGTCAAACCTCACATAAATTTTCAAACCACATAAATTTTCGTTCGGTTTCATCAAACCCATCCTAATTTCTTCAAACCCATGCTAATTTGCTCAAACCTCAGATAAATTTTCAAACCTCATAAATTTTCGTTCGGATTCATCAAACCCATCCTAATTTCGTCAAACCCATGCTAATTTTGTCAAACCTCACATAAATTTTCAAACCTCACATAAATTTTCGTTCGGTTTCATCAAACCCATCCTAATTTCTTCAAACCCATGCTAAATTGCTCAAACCTCACATAAATTTTCAAACCACATAAATTTTCGTTCGGTTTCATCAAACCCATCCTAATTTCATCAAACCCATCCTAATTTCTTCAAACCCATGCTAAATTGCTCAAACCTCAGGTAAATTTTCAAACCACATAAATTTTCGTTCGGTTTCATCAAACCCATCCTAATTTCGTCAAACCCATGCTAAATATGTCAAACCTCACATAAATTTTCAAACCTCACATAAATTTTCGTTCGGTTTCATCAAACCCATCCTAATTTCTTCAAACCCATGCTAAATTGCTCAAACCTCACATAAATTTTCAAACCACATAAATTTTCGTTCGGTTTCATCAAACCCATCCTAATTTCTTCAAACCCATGCTAATTTGCTCAAACCTCAGATAAATTTTCAAACCTCATAAATTTTCGTTCGGAATTATCAAATCCATCCTAATTTCATCAAACCCATCCTAATTTCTTCAAACCCATGCTAAATTGCTCAAACCTCAGGTAAATTTTCAAACCACATAAATTTTCGTTCGGTTTCATCAAACCCATCCTAATTTCGTCAAACCCATGCTAAATATGTCAAACCTCACATAAATTTTCAAACCACATAAATTTTCGTTCGGTTTCATCAAACCCATCCTAATTTCTTCAAACCCATGCTAATTTGCTCAAACCTCAGATAAATTTTCAAACCTCATAAATTTTCGTTCGGATTCATCAAACCCATCCTAATTTTGTCAAACCTCACATAAATTTTCAAACCTCACATAAATTTTCGTTCGGTTTCATCAAACCCATTGTAATTTCTTCAAACCCATGCTAAATTGCTCAAACCTCACATAAATTTTCAAACCACATAAATTTTCGTTCGGTTTCATCAAACCCATCCTAATTTCTTCAAACCCATGCTAATTTGCTCAAACCTCAGATAAATTTTCAAACCTCATAAATTTTCGTTCGGATTCATCAAACCCATCCTAATTTCATCAAACCCATCCTAATTTCTTCAAACCCATGCTAAATTGCTCAAACCTCAGGTAAATTTTCAAACCACATAAATTTTCGTTCGGTTTCATCAAACCCATCCTAATTTCGTCAAACCCATGCTAAATATGTCAAACCTCACATAAATTTTCAAACCACATAAATTTTCGTTCGGTTTCATCAAACCCATCCTAATTTCTTCAAACCCATGCTAATTTGCTCAAACCTCAGATAAATTTTCAAACCTCATAAATTTTCGTTCGGATTCATCAAACCCATCCTAATTTCGTCAAACCCATGCTAATTTTGTCAAACCTCACATAAATTTTCAAACCTCACATAAATTTTCGTTCGGTTTCATCAAACCCATCCTAATTTCTTCAAACCCATGCTAAATTGCTCAAACCTCACATAAATTTTCAAACCACATAAATTTTCGTTCGGTTTCATCAAACCCATCCTAATTTCATCAAACCCATCCTAATTTCTTCAAACCCATGCTAAATTGCTCAAACCTCAGGTAAATTTTCAAACCACATAAATTTTCGTTCGGTTTCATCAAACCCATCCTAATTTCGTCAAACCCATGCTAAATATGTCAAACCTCACATAAATTTTCAAACCTCACATAAATTTTCGTTCGGTTTCATCAAACCCATCCTAATTTCTTCAAACCCATGCTAAATTGCTCAAACCTCACATAAATTTTCAAACCACATAAATTTTCGTTCGGTTTCATCAAACCCATCCTAATTTCTTCAAACCCATGCTAATTTGCTCAAACCTCAGATAAATTTTCAAACCTCATAAATTTTCGTTCGGATTCATCAAACCCATCCTAATTTCATCAAACCCATCCTAATTTCTTCAAACCCATGCTAAATTGCTCAAACCTCAGGTAAATTTTCAAACCACATAAATTTTCGTTCGGTTTCATCAAACCCATCCTAATTTCGTCAAACCCATGCTAAATATGTCAAACCTCACATAAATTTTCAAACCACATAAATTTTCGTTCGGTTTCATCAAACCCATCCTAATTTCTTCAAACCCATGCTAATTTGCTCAAACCTCAGATAAATTTTCAAACCTCATAAATTTTCGTTCGGATTCATCAAACCCATCCTAATTTCGTCAAACCCATGCTAATTTTGTCAAACCTCACATAAATTTTCAAACCTCACATAAATTTTCATTCGGTTTCATCAAACCCATCCTAATTTCTTCAAACCCATGCTAAATTGCTCAAACCTCACATAAATTTTCAAACCACATAAATTTTCGTTCGGTTTCATCAAACCCATCCTAATTTCTTCAAACCCATGCTAATTTGCTCAAACCTCAGATAAATTTTCAAACCTCATAAATTTTCGTTCGGATTCATCAAACCCATCCTAATTTCATCAAACCCATCCTAATTTCTTCAAACCCATGCTAAATTGCTCAAACCTCAGGTAAATTTTCAAACCACATAAATTTTCGTTCGGTTTCATCAAACCCATCCTAATTTCGTCAAACCCATGCTAAATATGTCAAACCTCACATAAATTTTCAAACCACATAAATTTTCGTTCGGTTTCATCAAACCCATCCTAATTTCTTCAAACCCATGCTAATTTGCTCAAACCTCAGATAAATTTTCAAACCTCATAAATTTTCGTTCGGATTCATCAAACCCATCCTAATTTCGTCAAACCCATGCTAATTTTGTCAAACCTCACATAAATTTTCAAACCTCACATAAATTTTCATTCGGTTTCATCAAACCCATCCTAATTTCTTCAAACCCATGCTAAATTGCTCAAACCTCACATAAATTTTCAAACCACATAAATTTTCGTTCGGTTTCATCAAACCCATCCTAATTTCATCAAACCCATCCTAATTTCTTCAAACCCATGCTAAATTGCTCAAACCTCAGGTAAATTTTCAAACCACATAAATTTTCGTTCGGTTTCATCAAACCCATCCTAATTTCGTCAAACCCATGCTAAATATGTCAAACCTCACATAAATTTTCAAACCTCACATAAATTTTCGTTCGGTTTCATCAAACCCATCCTAATTTCTTCAAACCCATGCTAAATTGCTCAAACCTCACATAAATTTTCAAACCACATAAATTTTCGTTCGGTTTCATCAAACCCATCCTAATTTCTTCAAACCCATGCTAATTTGCTCAAACCTCAGATAAATTTTCAAACCTCATAAATTTTCGTTCGGATTCATCAAACCCATCCTAATTTCATCAAGCCCATCCTAATTTCTTCAAACCCCTGCTAAATTGCTCAAACCTCAGGTAAATTTTCAAACCACATAAATTTTCGTTCGGTTTCATCAAACCCATCCTAATTTCGTCAAACCCATGCTAAATATGTCAAACCTCACATAAATTTTCAAACCACATAAATTTTCGTTCGGTTTCATCAAACCCATCCTAATTTCTTCAAACCCATGCTAATTTGCTCAAACCTCAGATAAATTTTCAAACCTCATAAATTTTCGTTCGGATTCATCAAACCCATCCTAATTTCGTCAAACCCATGCTAATTTTGTCAAACCTCACATAAATTTTCAAACCTCACATAAATTTTCGTTCGGTTTCATCAAACCCATCCTAATTTCTTCAAACCCATGCTAAATTGCTCAAACCTCACATAAATTTTCAAACCACATAAATTTTCGTTCGGTTTCATCAAACCCATCCTAATTTCATCAAACCCATCCTAATTTCTTCAAACCCATGCTAAATTGCTCAAACCTCAGGTAAATTTTCAAACCACATAAATTTTCGTTCGGTTTCATCAAACCCATCCTAATTTCGTCAAACCCATGCTAAATATGTCAAACCTCACATAAATTTTCAAACCACATAAATTTTCGTTCGGTTTCATCAAACCCATCCTAATTTCATCAAACCCATCCTAATTTCTTCAAACCCATGCTAAATTGCTCAAACCTCAGGTAAATTTTCAAACCACATAAATTTTCGTTCGGTTTCATCAAACCCATCCTAATTTCGTCAAACCCATGCTAAATATGTCAAACCTCACATAAATTTTCAAACCTCACATAAATTTTCGTTCGGTTTCATCAAACCCATCCTAATTTCTTCAAACCCATGCTAAATTGCTCAAACCTCACATAAATTTTCAAACCACATAAATTTTCGTTCGGTTTCATCAAACCCATCCTAATTTCATCAAACCCATCCTAATTTCTTCAAACCCATGCTAAATTGCTCAAACCTCAGGTAAATTTTCAAACCACATAAATTTTCGTTCGGTTTCATCAAACCCATCCTAATTTCTTCAAACCCATGCTAATTTGCTCAAACCTCAGATAAATTTTCAAACCTCATAAATTTTCGTTCGGATTCATCAAACCCATCCTAATTTCATCAAACCCATCCTAATTTCTTCAAACCCATGCTAAATTGCTCAAACCTCAGGTAAATTTTCAAACCACATAAATTTTCGTTCGGTTTCATCAAACCCATCCTAATTTCGTCAAACCCATGCTAAATATGTCAAACCTCACATAAATTTTCAAACCACATAAATTTTCGTTCGGTTTCATCAAACCCATCCTAATTTCTTCAAACCCATGCTAATTTGCTCAAACCTCAGATAAATTTTCAAACCTCATAAATTTTCGTTCGGATTCATCAAACCCATCCTAATTTCGTCAAACCCATGCTAAATATGTCAAACCTCACATAAATTTTCAAACCACATAAATTTTCGTTCGGTTTCATCAAACCCATCCTAATTTCTTCAAACCCATGCTAATTTGCTCAAACCTCAGATAAATTTTCAAACCTCATAAATTTTCGTTCGGATTCATCAAACCCATCCTAATTTCGTCAAACCCATGCTAAATATGTCAAACCTCACATAAATTTTCAAACCACATAAATTTTCGTTCGGTTTCATCAAACCCATCCTAATTTCTTCAAACCCATGCTAATTTGCTCAAACCTCAGATAAATTTTCAAACCTCATAAATTTTCGTTCGGATTCATCAAACCCATCCTAATTTCGTCAAACCCATGCTAATTTTGTCAAACCTCACATAAATTTTCAAACCTCACATAAATTTTCGTTCGGTTTCATCAAACCCATCCTAATTTCTTCAAACCCATGCTAAATTGCTCAAACCTCACATAAATTTTCAAACCACATAAATTTTCGTTCGGTTTCATCAAACCCATCCTAATTTCATCAAACCCATCCTAATTTCTTCAAACCCATGCTAAATTGCTCAAACCTCAGGTAAATTTTCAAACCACATAAATTTTCGTTCGGTTTCATCAAACCCATCCTAATTTCGTCAAACCCATGCTAAATATGTCAAACCTCACATAAATTTTCAAACCTCACATAAATTTTCGTTCGGTTTCATCAAACCCATCCTAATTTCTTCAAACCCATGCTAAATTGCTCAAACCTCACATAAATTTTCAAACCACATAAATTTTCGTTCGGTTTCATCAAACCCATCCTAATTTCTTCAAACCCATGCTAATTTGCTCAAACCTCAGATAAATTTTCAAACCTCATAAATTTTCGTTCGGAATTATCAAATCCATCCTAATTTCATCAAACCCATCCTAATTTCTTCAAACCCATGCTAAATTGCTCAAACCTCAGGTAAATTTTCAAACCACATAAATTTTCGTTCGGTTTCATCAAACCCATCCTAATTTCGTCAAACCCATGCTAAATATGTCAAACCTCACATAAATTTTCAAACCACATAAATTTTCGTTCGGTTTCATCAAACCCATCCTAATTTCTTCAAACCCATGCTAATTTGCTCAAACCTCAGATAAATTTTCAAACCTCATAAATTTTCGTTCGGATTCATCAAACCCATCCTAATTTTGTCAAACCTCACATAAATTTTCAAACCTCACATAAATTTTCGTTCGGTTTCATCAAACCCATCCTAATTTCTTCAAACCCATGCTAAATTGCTCAAACCTCACATAAATTTTCAAACCACATAAATTTTCGTTCGGTTTCATCAAACCCATCCTAATTTCTTCAAACCCATGCTAATTTGCTCAAACCTCAGATAAATTTTCAAACCTCATAAATTTTCGTTCGGATTCATCAAACCCATCCTAATTTCATCAAACCCATCCTAATTTCTTCAAACCCATGCTAAATTGCTCAAACCTCAGGTAAATTTTCAAACCACATAAATTTTCGTTCGGTTTCATCAAACCCATCCTAATTTCGTCAAACCCATGCTAAATATGTCAAACCTCACATAAATTTTCAAACCACATAAATTTTCGTTCGGTTTCATCAAACCCATCCTAATTTCTTCAAACCCATGCTAATTTGCTCAAACCTCAGATAAATTTTCAAACCTCATAAATTTTCGTTCGGATTCATCAAACCCATCCTAATTTCGTCAAACCCATGCTAATTTTGTCAAACCTCACATAAATTTTCGTTCGGTTTCATCAAACCCATCCTAATTTCTTCAAACCCATGCTAAATTGCTCAAACCTCACATAAATTTTCAAACCACATAAATTTTCGTTCGGTTTCATCAAACCCATCCTAATTTCATCAAACCCATCCTAATTTCTTCAAACCCATGCTAAATTGCTCAAACCTCAGGTAAATTTTCAAACCACATAAATTTTCGTTCGGTTTCATCAAACCCATCCTAATTTCGTCAAACCCATGCTAAATATGTCAAACCTCACATAAATTTTCAAACCTCACATAAATTTTCGTTCGGTTTCATCAAACCCATCCTAATTTCTTCAAACCCATGCTAAATTGCTCAAACCTCACATAAATTTTCAAACCACATAAATTTTCGTTCGGTTTCATCAAACCCATCCTAATTTCTTCAAACCCATGCTAATTTGCTCAAACCTCAGATAAATTTTCAAACCTCATAAATTTTCGTTCGGATTCATCAAACCCATCCTAATTTCATCAAACCCATCCTAATTTCTTCAAACCCATGCTAAATTGCTCAAACCTCAGGTAAATTTTCAAACCACATAAATTTTCGTTCGGTTTCATCAAACCCATCCTAATTTCGTCAAACCCATGCTAAATATGTCAAACCTCACATAAATTTTCAAACCACATAAATTTTCGTTCGGTTTCATCAAACCCATCCTAATTTCTTCAAACCCATGCTAATTTGCTCAAACCTCAGATAAATTTTCAAACCTCATAAATTTTCGTTCGGATTCATCAAACCCATCCTAATTTCATCAAACCCATCCTAATTTCTTCAAACCCATGCTAAATTGCTCAAACCTCAGGTAAATTTTCAAACCACATAAATTTTCGTTCGGTTTCATCAAACCCATCCTAATTTCGTCAAACCCATGCTAAATATGTCAAACCTCACATAAATTTTCAAACCACATAAATTTTCGTTCGGTTTCATCAAACCCATCCTAATTTCTTCAAACCCATGCTAATTTGCTCAAACCTCAGATAAATTTTCAAACCTCATAAATTTTCGTTCGGATTCATCAAACCCATCCTAATTTCGTCAAACCCATGCTAATTTTGTCAAACCTCACATAAATTTTCAAACCTCACATAAATTTTCATTCGGTTTCATCAAACCCATCCTAATTTCTTCAAACCCATGCTAAATTGCTCAAACCTCACATAAATTTTCAAACCACATAAATTTTCGTTCGGTTTCATCAAACCCATCCTAATTTCATCAAACCCATCCTAATTTCTTCAAACCCATGCTAAATTGCTCAAACCTCAGGTAAATTTTCAAACCACATAAATTTTCGTTCGGTTTCATCAAACCCATCCTAATTTCGTCAAACCCATGCTAAATATGTCAAACCTCACATAAATTTTCAAACCTCACATAAATTTTCGTTCGGTTTCATCAAACCCATCCTAATTTCTTCAAACCCATGCTAAATTGCTCAAACCTCACATAAATTTTCAAACCACATAAATTTTCGTTCGGTTTCATCAAACCCATCCTAATTTCTTCAAACCCATGCTAATTTGCTCAAACCTCAGATAAATTTTCAAACCTCATAAATTTTCGTTCGGATTCATCAAACCCATCCTAATTTCATCAAGCCCATCCTAATTTCTTCAAACCCATGCTAAATTGCTCAAACCTCAGGTAAATTTTCAAACCACATAAATTTTCGTTCGGTTTCATCAAACCCATCCTAATTTCGTCAAACCCATGCTAAATATGTCAAACCTCACATAAATTTTCAAACCACATAAATTTTCGTTCGGTTTCATCAAACCCATCCTAATTTCTTCAAACCCATGCTAATTTGCTCAAACCTCAGATAAATTTTCAAACCTCATAAATTTTCGTTCGGATTCATCAAACCCATCCTAATTTCGTCAAACCCATGCTAATTTTGTCAAACCTCACATAAATTTTCAAACCTCACATAAATTTCCGTTCGGTTTCATCAAACCCATCCTAATTTCTTCAAACCCATGCTAAATTGCTCAAACCTCACATAAATTTTCAAACCACATAAATTTTCGTTCGGTTTCATCAAACCCATCCTAATTTCTTCAAACCCATGCTAAATTGCTCAAACCTCAGGTAAATTTTCAAACCACATAAATTTTCGTTCGGTTTCATCAAACCCATCCTAATTTCGTCAAACCCATGCTAAATATGTCAAACCTCACATAAATTTTCAAACCACATAAATTTTCGTTCGGTTTCATCAAACCCATCCTAATTTCATCAAACCCATCCTAATTTCTTCAAACCCATGCTAAATTGCTCAAACCTCAGGTAAATTTTCAAACCACATAAATTTTCGTTCGGTTTCATCAAACCCATCCTAATTTCGTCAAACCCATGCTAAATATGTCAAACCTCACATAAATTTTCAAACCTCACATAAATTTTCGTTCGGTTTCATCAAACCCATCCTAATTTCTTCAAACCCATGCTAAATTGCTCAAACCTCACATAAATTTTCAAACCACATAAATTTTCGTTCGGTTTCATCAAACCCATCCTAATTTCATCAAACCCATCCTAATTTCTTCAAACCCATGCTAAATTGCTCAAACCTCAGGTAAATTTTCAAACCACATAAATTTTCGTTCGGTTTCATCAAACCCATCCTAATTTCTTCAAACCCATGCTAATTTGCTCAAACCTCAGATAAATTTTCAAACCTCATAAATTTTCGTTCGGATTCATCAAACCCATCCTAATTTCATCAAACCCATCCTAATTTCTTCAAACCCATGCTAAATTGCTCAAACCTCAGGTAAATTTTCAAACCACATAAATTTTCGTTCGGTTTCATCAAACCCATCCTAATTTCGTCAAACCCATGCTAAATATGTCAAACCTCACATAAATTTTCAAACCACATAAATTTTCGTTCGGTTTCATCAAACCCATCCTAATTTCTTCAAACCCATGCTAATTTGCTCAAACCTCAGATAAATTTTCAAACCTCATAAATTTTCGTTCGGATTCATCAAACCCATCCTAATTTCGTCAAACCCATGCTAATTTTGTCAAACCTCACATAAATTTTCAAACCTCACATAAATTTTCGTTCGGTTTCATCAAACCCATCCTAATTTCTTCAAACCCATGCTAAATTGCTCAAACCTCACATAAATTTTCACACCACATAAATTTTCGTTCGGTTTCATCAAACCCATCCTAATTTCATCAAACCCATCCTAATTTCTTCAAACCCATGCTAAATTGCTCAAACCTCAGGTAAATTTTCAAACCACATAAATTTTCGTTCGGTTTCATCAAACCCATCCTAATTTCGTCAAACCCATGCTAAATATGTCAAACCTCACATAAATTTTCAAACCTCACATAAATTTTCGTTCGGTTTCATCAAACCCATCCTAATTTCTTCAAACCCATGCTAAATTGCTCAAACCTCACATAAATTTTCAAACCACATAAATTTTCGTTCGGTTTCATCAAACCCATCCTAATTTCTTCAAACCCATGCTAATTTGCTCAAACCTCAGATAAATTTTCAAACCTCAAAAATTTTCGTTCGGATTCATCAAACCCATCCTAATTTCATCAAACCCATCCTAATTTCTTCAAACCCATGCTAAATTGCTCAAACCTCAGGTAAATTTTCAAACCACATAAATTTTCGTTCGGTTTCATCAAACCCATCCTAATTTCGTCAAACCCATGCTAAATATGTCAAACCTCACATAAATTTTCAAACCGCATAAATTTTCGTTCGGTTTCATCAAACCCATCCTAATTTCTTCAAACCCATGCTAATTTGCTCAAACCTCAGATAAATTTTCAAACCTCATAAATTTTCGTTCGGATTCATCAAACCCATCCTAATTTCTTCAAACCCATGCTAATTTGCTCAAACCTCAGATAAATTTTCAAACCTCATAAATTTTCGTTCGGATTCATCAAACCCATCCTAATTTCATCAAACCCATCCTAATTTCTTCAAACCCATGCTAAATTGCTCAAACCTCAGGTAAATTTTCAAACCACATAAATTTTCGTTCGGTTTCATCAAACCCATCCTAATTTCGTCAAACCCATGCTAAATATGTCAAACCTCACATAAATTTTCAAACCACATAAATTTTCGTTCGGTTTCATCAAACCCATCCTAATTTCTTCAAACCCATGCTAATTTGCTCAAACCTCAGATAAATTTTCAAACCTCATAAATTTTCGTTCGGATTCATCAAACCCATCCTAATTTCGTCAAACCCATGCTAATTTTGTCAAACCTCACATAAATTTTCAAACCTCACATAAATTTTCGTTCGGTTTCATCAAACCCATCCTAATTTCTTCAAACCCATGCTAAATTGCTCAAACCTCACATAAATTTTCAAACCACATAAATTTTCGTTCGGTTTCATCAAACCCATCCTAATTTCTTCAAACCCATGCTAATTTGCTCAAACCTCAGATAAATTTTCAAACCTCATAAATTTTCGTTCGGATTCATCAAACCCATCCTAATTTCATCAAACCCATCCTAATTTCTTCAAACCCATGCTAAATTGCTCAAACCTCAGGTAAATTTTCAAACCACATAAATTTTCGTTCGGTTTCATCAAACCCATCCTAATTTCGTCAAACCCATGCTAAATATGTCAAACCTCACATAAATTTTCAAACCACATAAATTTTCGTTCGGTTTCATCAAACCCATCCTAATTTCTTCAAACCCATGCTAATTTGCTCAAACCTCAGATAAATTTTCAAACCTCATAAATTTTCGTTCGGATTCATCAAACCCATCCTAATTTCGTCAAACCCATGCTAATTTTGTCAAACCTCACATAAATTTTCAAACCTCACATAAATTTTCGTTCGGTTTCATCAAACCCATCCTAATTTCTTCAAACCCATGCTAAATTGCTCAAACCTCACATAAATTTTCAAACCACATAAATTTTCGTTCGGTTTCATCAAACCCATCCTAATTTCTTCAAACCCATGCTAATTTGCTCAAACCTCAGATAAATTTTCAAACCTCATAAATTTTCGTTCGGATTCATCAAACCCATCCTAATTTCGTCAAACCCATGCTAATTTTGTCAAACCTCACATAAATTTTCAAACCTCACATAAATTTTCGTTCGGTTTCATCAAACCCATCCTAATTTCTTCAAACCCATGCTAAATTGCTCAAACCTCACATAAATTTTCAAACCACATAAATTTTCGTTCGGTTTCATCAAACCCATCCTAATTTCTTCAAACCCATGCTAATTTGCTCAAACCTCAGGTAAATTTTCAAACCACATAAATTTTCGTTCGGATTCATCAAACCCATCCTAATTTCGTCAAACCCATGCTAATTTTGTCAAACCTCACATAAATTTTCAAACCTCACATAAATTTTCGTTCGGTTTCATCAAACCCATCCTAATTTCTTCAAACCCATGCTAAATTGCTCACACCTCACATAAATTTTCAAACCACATAAATTTTCGTTCGGTTTCATCAAACCCATCCTAATTTCTTCAAACCCATGCTAAATTGCTCAAACCTCAGGTAAATTTTCAAACCACATAAATTTTCGTTCGGTTTCATCAAACCCATCCTAATTTCGTCAAACCCATGCTAAATATGTCAAACCTCACATAAATTTTCAAACCACATAAATTTTCGTTCGGTTTCATCAAACCCATCCTAATTTCTTCAAACCCATGCTAATTTGCTCAAACCTCAGATAAATTTTCAAACCTCATAAATTTTCGTTCGGATTCATCAAACCCATCCTAATTTCGTCAAACCCATGTTAATTTTGTCAAACCTCATATAAATTTTCAAACCTCACATAAATTTTCGTTCGGTTTCATCAAACCCATCCTAATTTCTTCAAACCCATGCTAAATTGCTCAAACCTCACATAAATTTTCAAACCACATAAATTTTCGTTCGGTTTCATCAAACCCATCCTAATTTCTTCAAACCCATGCTAATTTGCTCAAACCTCAGATAAATTTTCAAACCTCATAAATTTTCGTTCGGATTCATCAAACCCATCCTAATTTCGTCAAACCCATGCTAATTTTGTCAAACCTCACATAAATTTTCAAACCTCACATAAATTTTCGTTCGGTTTCATCAAACCCATCCTAATTTCTTCAAACCCATGCTAAATTGCTCAAACCTCACATAAATTTTCAAACCATATAAATTTTAGTTCGGTTTCATCAAACCCATCCTAATTTCTTCAAACCCATGCTAATTTGCTCAAACCTCAGATAAATTTTCAAACCTCATAAATTTTCGTTCGGATTCATCAAACCCATCCTAATTTCATCAAACCCATCCTAATTTCTTCAAACCCATGCTAAATTGCTCAAACCTCAGGTAAATTTTCAAACCACATAAATTTTCGTTCGGTTTCATCAAACCCATCCTAATTTCGTCAAACCCATGCTAAATATGTCAAACCTCACATAAATTTTCAAACCACATAAATTTTCGTTCGGTTTCATCAAACCCATCCTAATTTCTTCAAACCCATGCTAATTTGCTCAAACCTCAGATAAATTTTCAAACCTCATAAATTTTCGTTCGGATTCATCAAACCCATCCTAATTTCGTCAAACCCATGCTAATTTTGTCAAACCTCACATAAATTTTCAAACCTCACATAAATTTTCGTTCGGTTTCATCAAACCCATCCTAATTTCTTCAAACCCATGCTAAATTGCTCAAACCTCACATAAATTTTCAAACCACATAAATTTTCGTTCGGTTTCATCAAACCCATCCTAATTTCTTCAAACCCATGCTAATTTGCTCAAACCTCAGATAAATTTTCAAACCTCATAAATTTTCGTTCGGATTCGTCAAACCCATCCTAATTTCATCAAACCCATCCTAATTTCTTCAAACCCATGCTAAATTGCTCAAACCTCAGGTAAATTTTCAAACCACATAAATTTTCGTTCGGTTTCATCAAACCCATCCTAATTTCGTCAAACCCATGCTAAATATGTCAAACCTCACATAAATTTTCGTTCGGTTTCATCAAACCCATCCTAATTTCTTCAAACCCATGCTAATTTGCTCAAACCTCAGATAAATTTTCAAACCTCATAAATTTTCGTTCGGATTCATCAAACCCATCCTAATTTCGTCAAACCCATGCTAATTTTGTCAAACCTCACATAAATTTTCAAACCTCACATAAATTTTCGTTCGGTTTCATCAAACCCATCCTAATTTCTTCAAACCCATGCTAAATTGCTCAAACCTCACATAAATTTTCAAACCACATAAATTTTCGTTCGGTTTCATCAAACCCATCCTAATTTCATCAAACCCATCCTAATTTCTTCAAACCCATGCTAAATTGCTCAAACCTCAGGTAAATTTTCAAACCACATAAATTTTCGTTCGGTTTCATCAAACCCATCCTAATTTCGTCAAACCCATGCTAAATATGTCAAACCTCACATAAATTTTCAAACCTCACATAAATTTTCGTTCGGTTTCATCAAACCCATCCTAATTTCTTCAAACCCATGCTAAATTGCTCAAACCTCACATAAATTTTCAAACCACATAAGTTTTCGTTCGGTTTCATCAAACCCATCCTAATTTCTTCAAACCCATGCTAATTTGCTCAAACCTCAGATAAATTTTCAAACCTCATAAATTTTCGTTCGGATTCATCAAACCCATCCTAATTTCATCAAACCCATCCTAATTTCTTCAAACCCATGCTAAATTGCTCAAACCTCAGGTAAATTTTCAAACCACATAAATTTTCGTTCGGTTTCATCAAACCCATCCTAATTTCGTCAAACCCATGCTAAATATGTCAAACCTCACATAAATTTTCAAACCTCACATAAATTTTCGTTCGGTTTCATCAAACCCATCCTAATTTCTTCAAACCCATGCTAAATTGCTCAAACCTCACATAAATTTTCAAACCACATAAATTTTCGTTCGGTTTCATCAAACCCATCCTAATTTCTTCAAACCCATGCTAATTTGCTCAAACCTCAGATAAATTTTCAAACCTCATAAATTTTCGTTCGGATTCATCAAACCCATCCTAATTTCATCAAACCCATCCTAATTTCTTCAAACCCATGCTAAATTGCTCAAACCTCAGGTAAATTTTCAAACCACATAAATTTTCGTTCGGTTTCATCAAACCCATCCTAATTTCGTCAAACCCATGCTAAATATGTCAAACCTCACATAAATTTTCAAACCACATAAATTTTCGTTCGGTTTCATCAAACCCATCCTAATTTCTTCAAACCCATGCTAATTTGCTCAAACCTCAGATAAATTTTCAAACCTCATAAATTTTCGTTCGGATTCATCAAACCCATCCTAATTTCTTCAAACCCATGCTAATTTGCTCAAACCTCAGATAAATTTTCAAACCTCATAAATTTTCGTTCGGATTCATCAAACCCATCCTAATTTCATCAAACCCATCCTAATTTCTTCAAACCCATGCTAAATTGCTCAAACCTCAGGTAAATTTTCAAACCACATAAATTTTCGTTCGGTTTCATCAAACCCATCCTAATTTCGTCAAACCCATGCTAAATATGTCAAACCTCACATAAATTTTCAAACCACATAAATTTTCGTTCGGTTTCATCAAACCCATCCTAATTTCTTCAAACCCATGCTAATTTGCTCAAACCTCAGATAAATTTTCAAACCTCATAAATTTTCGTTCGGATTCATCAAACCCATCCTAATTTCGTCAAACCCATGCTAAATATGTCAAACCTCACATAAATTTTCAAACCACATAAATTTTCGTTCGGTTTCATCAAACCCATCCTAATTTCTTCAAACCCATGCTAATTTGCTCAAACCTCAGATAAATTTTCAAACCTCATAAATTTTCGTTCGGATTCATCAAACCCATCCTAATTTCGTCAAACCCATGCTAAATATGTCAAACCTCACATAAATTTTCAAACCACATAAATTTTCGTTCGGTTTCATCAAACCCATCCTAATTTCTTCAAACCCATGCTAATTTGCTCAAACCTCAGATAAATTTTCAAACCTCATAAATTTTCGTTCGGATTCATCAAACCCATCCTAATTTCGTCAAACCCATGCTAATTTTGTCAAACCTCACATAAATTTTCAAACCTCACATAAATTTTCGTTCGGTTTCATCAAACCCATCCTAATTTCTTCAAACCCATGCTAAATTGCTCAAACCTCACATAAATTTTCAAACCACATAAATTTTCGTTCGGTTTCATCAAACCCATCCTAATTTCATCAAACCCATCCTAATTTCTTCAAACCCATGCTAAATTGCTCAAACCTCAGGTAAATTTTCAAACCACATAAATTTTCGTTCGGTTTCATCAAACCCATCCTAATTTCGTCAAACCCATGCTAAATATGTCAAACCTCACATAAATTTTCAAACCTCACATAAATTTTCGTTCGGTTTCATCAAACCCATCCTAATTTCTTCAAACCCATGCTAAATTGCTCAAACCTCACATAAATTTTCAAACCACATAAATTTTCGTTCGGTTTCATCAAACCCATCCTAATTTCTTCAAACCCATGCTAATTTGCTCAAACCTCAGATAAATTTTCAAACCTCATAAATTTTCGTTCGGAATTATCAAACCCATCCTAATTTCATCAAACCCATCCTAATTTCTTCAAACCCATGCTAAATTGCTCAAACCTCAGGTAAATTTTCAAACCACATAAATTTTCGTTCGGTTTCATCAAACCCATCCTAATTTCGTCAAACCCATGCTAAATATGTCAAACCTCACATAAATTTTCAAACCACATAAATTTTCGTTCGGTTTCATCAAACCCATCCTAATTTCTTCAAACCCATGCTAATTTGCTCAAACCTCAGATAAATTTTCAAACCTCATAAATTTTCGTTCGGATTCATCAAACCCATCCTAATTTTGTCAAACCTCACATAAATTTTCAAACCTCACATAAATTTTCGTTCGGTTTCATCAAACCCATCCTAATTTCTTCAAACCCATGCTAAATTGCTCAAACCTCACATAAATTTTCAAACCACATAAATTTTCGTTCGGTTTCATCAAACCCATCCTAATTTCTTCAAACCCATGCTAATTTGCTCAAACCTCAGATAAATTTTCAAACCTCATAAATTTTCGTTCGGATTCATCAAACCCATCCTAATTTCATCAAACCCATCCTAATTTCTTCAAACCCATGCTAAATTGCTCAAACCTCAGGTAAATTTTCAAACCACATAAATTTTCGTTCGGTTTCATCAAACCCATCCTAATTTCGTCAAACCCATGCTAAATATGTCAAACCTCACATAAATTTTCAAACCACATAAATTTTCGTTCGGTTTCATCAAACCCATCCTAATTTCTTCAAACCCATGCTAATTTGCTCAAACCTCAGATAAATTTTCAAACCTCATAAATTTTCGTTCGGATTCATCAAACCCATCCTAATTTCGTCAAACCCATGCTAATTTTGTCAAACCTCACATAAATTTTCAAACCTCACATAAATTTTCGTTCGGTTTCATCAAACCCATCCTAATTTCTTCAAACCCATGCTAAATTGCTCAAACCTCACATAAATTTTCAAACCACATAAATTTTCGTTCGGTTTCATCAAACCCATCCTAATTTCATCAAACCCATCCTAATTTCTTCAAACCCATGCTAAATTGCTCAAACCTCAGGTAAATTTTCAAACCACATAAATTTTCGTTCGGTTTCATCAAACCCATCCTAATTTCGTCAAACCCATGCTAAATATGTCAAACCTCACATAAATTTTCAAACCACATAAATTTTCGTTCGGTTTCATCAAACCCATCCTAATTTCTTCAAACCCATGCTAATTTGCTCAAACCTCAGATAAATTTTCAAACCTCATAAATTTTCGTTCGGATTCGTCAAACCCATCCTAATTTCATCAAACCCATCCTAATTTCTTCAAACCCATGCTAAATTGCTCAAACCTCAGGTAAATTTTCAAACCACATAAATTTTCGTTCGGTTTCATCAAACCCATCCTAATTTCGTCAAACCCATGCTAAATATGTCAAACCTCACATAAATTTTCGTTCGGTTTCATCAAACCCATCCTAATTTCTTCAAACCCATGCTAATTTGCTCAAACCTCAGATAAATTTTCAAACCTCATAAATTTTCGTTCGGATTCATCAAACCCATCCTAATTTCGTCAAACCCATGCTAATTTTGTCAAACCTCACATAAATTTTCAAACCTCACATAAATTTTCGTTCGGTTTCATCAAACCCATCCTAATTTCTTCAAACCCATGCTAAATTGCTCAAACCTCACATAAATTTTCAAACCACATAAATTTTCGTTCGGTTTCATCAAACCCATCCTAATTTCATCAAACCCATCCTAATTTCTTCAAACCCATGCTAAATTGCTCAAACCTCAGGTAAATTTTCAAACCACATAAATTTTCGTTCGGTTTCATCAAACCCATCCTAATTTCGTCAAACCCATGCTAAATATGTCAAACCTCACATAAATTTTCAAACCTCACATAAATTTTCGTTCGGTTTCATCAAACCCATCCTAATTTCTTCAAACCCATGCTAAATTGCTCAAACCTCACATAAATTTTCAAACCACATAAGTTTTCGTTCGGTTTCATCAAACCCATCCTAATTTCTTCAAACCCATGCTAATTTGCTCAAACCTCAGATAAATTTTCAAACCTCATAAATTTTCGTTCGGATTCATCAAACCCATCCTAATTTCATCAAACCCATCCTAATTTCTTCAAACCCATGCTAAATTGCTCAAACCTCAGGTAAATTTTCAAACCACATAAATTTTCGTTCGGTTTCATCAAACCCATCCTAATTTCGTCAAACCCATGCTAAATATGTCAAACCTCACATAAATTTTCAAACCTCACATAAATTTTCGTTCGGTTTCATCAAACCCATCCTAATTTCTTCAAACCCATGCTAAATTGCTCAAACCTCACATAAATTTTCAAACCACATAAATTTTCGTTCGGTTTCATCAAACCCATCCTAATTTCTTCAAACCCATGCTAATTTGCTCAAACCTCAGATAAATTTTCAAACCTCATAAATTTTCGTTCGGATTCATCAAACCCATCCTAATTTCATCAAACCCATCCTAATTTCTTCAAACCCATGCTAAATTGCTCAAACCTCAGGTAAATTTTCAAACCACATAAATTTTCGTTCGGTTTCATCAAACCCATCCTAATTTCGTCAAACCCATGCTAAATATGTCAAACCTCACATAAATTTTCAAACCACATAAATTTTCGTTCGGTTTCATCAAACCCATCCTAATTTCTTCAAACCCATGCTAATTTGCTCAAACCTCAGATAAATTTTCAAACCTCATAAATTTTCGTTCGGATTCATCAAACCCATCCTAATTTCTTCAAACCCATGCTAATTTGCTCAAACCTCAGATAAATTTTCAAACCTCATAAATTTTCGTTCGGATTCATCAAACCCATCCTAATTTCATCAAACCCATCCTAATTTCTTCAAACCCATGCTAAATTGCTCAAACCTCAGGTAAATTTTCAAACCACATAAATTTTCGTTCGGTTTCATCAAACCCATCCTAATTTCGTCAAACCCATGCTAAATATGTCAAACCTCACATAAATTTTCAAACCACATAAATTTTCGTTCGGTTTCATCAAACCCATCCTAATTTCTTCAAACCCATGCTAATTTGCTCAAACCTCAGATAAATTTTCAAACCTCATAAATTTTCGTTCGGATTCATCAAACCCATCCTAATTTCGTCAAACCCATGCTAAATATGTCAAACCTCACATAAATTTTCAAACCACATAAATTTTCGTTCGGTTTCATCAAACCCATCCTAATTTCTTCAAACCCATGCTAATTTGCTCAAACCTCAGATAAATTTTCAAACCTCATAAATTTTCGTTCGGATTCATCAAACCCATCCTAATTTCGTCAAACCCATGCTAAATATGTCAAACCTCACATAAATTTTCAAACCACATAAATTTTCGTTCGGTTTCATCAAACCCATCCTAATTTCTTCAAACCCATGCTAATTTGCTCAAACCTCAGATAAATTTTCAAACCTCATAAATTTTCGTTCGGATTCATCAAACCCATCCTAATTTCGTCAAACCCATGCTAATTTTGTCAAACCTCACATAAATTTTCAAACCTCACATAAATTTTCGTTCGGTTTCATCAAACCCATCCTAATTTCTTCAAACCCATGCTAAATTGCTCAAACCTCACATAAATTTTCAAACCACATAAATTTTCGTTCGGTTTCATCAAACCCATCCTAATTTCATCAAACCCATCCTAATTTCTTCAAACCCATGCTAAATTGCTCAAACCTCAGGTAAATTTTCAAACCACATAAATTTTCGTTCGGTTTCATCAAACCCATCCTAATTTCGTCAAACCCATGCTAAATATGTCAAACCTCACATAAATTTTCAAACCTCACATAAATTTTCGTTCGGTTTCATCAAACCCATCCTAATTTCTTCAAACCCATGCTAAATTGCTCAAACCTCACATAAATTTTCAAACCACATAAATTTTCGTTCGGTTTCATCAAACCCATCCTAATTTCTTCAAACCCATGCTAATTTGCTCAAACCTCAGATAAATTTTCAAACCTCATAAATTTTCGTTCGGAATTATCAAACCCATCCTAATTTCATCAAACCCATCCTAATTTCTTCAAACCCATGCTAAATTGCTCAAACCTCAGGTAAATTTTCAAACCACATAAATTTTCGTTCGGTTTCATCAAACCCATCCTAATTTCGTCAAACCCATGCTAAATATGTCAAACCTCACATAAATTTTCAAACCACATAAATTTTCGTTCGGTTTCATCAAACCCATCCTAATTTCTTCAAACCCATGCTAATTTGCTCAAACCTCAGATAAATTTTCAAACCTCATAAATTTTCGTTCGGATTCATCAAACCCATCCTAATTTCGTCAAACCCATGCTAATTTTGTCAAACCTCACATAAATTTTCAAACCTCACATAAATTTTCGTTCGGTTTCATCAAACCCATCCTAATTTCTTCAAACCCATGCTAAATTGCTCAAACCTCACATAAATTTTCAAACCACATAAATTTTCGTTCGGTTTCATCAAACCCATCCTAATTTCATCAAACCCATCCTAATTTCTTCAAACCCATGCTAAATTGCTCAAACCTCAGGTAAATTTTCAAACCACATAAATTTTCGTTCGGTTTCATCAAACCCATCCTAATTTCGTCAAACCCATGCTAAATATGTCAAACCTCACATAAATTTTCAAACCACATAAATTTTCGTTCGGTTTCATCAAACCCATCCTAATTTCATCAAACCCATCCTAATTTCTTCAAACCCATGCTAAATTGCTCAAACCTCAGGTAAATTTTCAAACCACATAAATTTTCGTTCGGTTTCATCAAACCCATCCTAATTTCGTCAAACCCATGCTAAATATGTCAAACCTCACATAAATTTTCAAACCTCACATAAATTTTCGTTCGGTTTCATCAAACCCATCCTAATTTCTTCAAACCCATGCTAAATTGCTCAAACCTCACATAAATTTTCAAACCACATAAATTTTCGTTCGGTTTCATCAAACCCATCCTAATTTCATCAAACCCATCCTAATTTCTTCAAACCCATGCTAAATTGCTCAAACCTCAGGTAAATTTTCAAACCACATAAATTTTCGTTCGGTTTCATCAAACCCATCCTAATTTCTTCAAACCCATGCTAATTTGCTCAAACCTCAGATAAATTTTCAAACCTCATAAATTTTCGTTCGGATTCATCAAACCCATCCTAATTTCATCAAACCCATCCTAATTTCTTCAAACCCATGCTAAATTGCTCAAACCTCAGGTAAATTTTCAAACCACATAAATTTTCGTTCGGTTTCATCAAACCCATCCTAATTTCGTCAAACCCATGCTAAATATGTCAAACCTCACATAAATTTTCAAACCACATAAATTTTCGTTCGGTTTCATCAAACCCATCCTAACCCATGCTAATTTGCTCAAACCTCAGATAAATTTTCAAACCTCATAAATTTTCGTTCGGATTCATCAAACCCATCCTAATTTCGTCAAACCCATGCTAAATATGTCAAACCTCACATAAATTTTCAAACCACATAAATTTTCGTTCGGTTTCATCAAACCCATCCTAATTTCTTCAAACCCATGCTAATTTGCTCAAACCTCAGATAAATTTTCAAACCTCATAAATTTTCGTTCGGATTCATCAAACCCATCCTAATTTCGTCAAACCCATGCTAAATATGTCAAACCTCACATAAATTTTCAAACCACATAAATTTTCGTTCGGTTTCATCAAACCCATCCTAATTTCTTCAAACCCATGCTAATTTGCTCAAACCTCAGATAAATTTTCAAACCTCATAAATTTTCGTTCGGATTCATCAAACCCATCCTAATTTCGTCAAACCCATGCTAATTTTGTCAAACCTCACATAAATTTTCAAACCTCACATAAATTTTCGTTCGGTTTCATCAAACCCATCCTAATTTCTTCAAACCCATGCTAAATTGCTCAAACCTCACATAAATTTTCAAACCACATAAATTTTCGTTCGGTTTCATCAAACCCATCCTAATTTCATCAAACCCATCCTAATTTCTTCAAACCCATGCTAAATTGCTCAAACCTCAGGTAAATTTTCAAACCACATAAATTTTCGTTCGGTTTCATCAAACCCATCCTAATTTCGTCAAACCCATGCTAAATATGTCAAACCTCACATAAATTTTCAAACCTCACATAAATTTTCGTTCGGTTTCATCAAACCCATCCTAATTTCTTCAAACCCATGCTAAATTGCTCAAACCTCACATAAATTTTCAAACCACATAAATTTTCGTTCGGTTTCATCAAACCCATCCTAATTTCTTCAAACCCATGCTAATTTGCTCAAACCTCAGATAAATTTTCAAACCTCATAAATTTTCGTTCGGAATTATCAAATCCATCCTAATTTCATCAAACCCATCCTAATTTCTTCAAACCCATGCTAAATTGCTCAAACCTCAGGTAAATTTTCAAACCACATAAATTTTCGTTCGGTTTCATCAAACCCATCCTAATTTCGTCAAACCCATGCTAAATATGTCAAACCTCACATAAATTTTCAAACCACATAAATTTTCGTTCGGTTTCATCAAACCCATCCTAATTTCTTCAAACCCATGCTAATTTGCTCAAACCTCAGATAAATTTTCAAACCTCATAAATTTTCGTTCGGATTCATCAAACCCATCCTAATTTTGTCAAACCTCACATAAATTTTCAAACCTCACATAAATTTTCGTTCGGTTTCATCAAACCCATTGTAATTTCTTCAAACCCATGCTAAATTGCTCAAACCTCACATAAATTTTCAAACCACATAAATTTTCGTTCGGTTTCATCAAACCCATCCTAATTTCTTCAAACCCATGCTAATTTGCTCAAACCTCAGATAAATTTTCAAACCTCATAAATTTTCGTTCGGATTCATCAAACCCATCCTAATTTCATCAAACCCATCCTAATTTCTTCAAACCCATGCTAAATTGCTCAAACCTCAGGTAAATTTTCAAACCACATAAATTTTCGTTCGGTTTCATCAAACCCATCCTAATTTCGTCAAACCCATGCTAAATATGTCAAACCTCACATAAATTTTCAAACCACATAAATTTTCGTTCGGTTTCATCAAACCCATCCTAATTTCTTCAAACCCATGCTAATTTGCTCAAACCTCAGATAAATTTTCAAACCTCATAAATTTTCGTTCGGATTCATCAAACCCATCCTAATTTCGTCAAACCCATGCTAATTTTGTCAAACCTCACATAAATTTTCAAACCTCACATAAATTTTCGTTCGGTTTCATCAAACCCATCCTAATTTCTTCAAACCCATGCTAAATTGCTCAAACCTCACATAAATTTTCAAACCACATAAATTTTCGTTCGGTTTCATCAAACCCATCCTAATTTCATCAAACCCATCCTAATTTCTTCAAACCCATGCTAAATTGCTCAAACCTCAGGTAAATTTTCAAACCACATAAATTTTCGTTCGGTTTCATCAAACCCATCCTAATTTCGTCAAACCCATGCTAAATATGTCAAACCTCACATAAATTTTCAAACCTCACATAAATTTTCGTTCGGTTTCATCAAACCCATCCTAATTTCTTCAAACCCATGCTAAATTGCTCAAACCTCACATAAATTTTCAAACCACATAAATTTTCGTTCGGTTTCATCAAACCCATCCTAATTTCTTCAAACCCATGCTAATTTGCTCAAACCTCAGATAAATTTTCAAACCTCATAAATTTTCGTTCGGATTCATCAAACCCATCCTAATTTCATCAAACCCATCCTAATTTCTTCAAACCCATGCTAAATTGCTCAAACCTCAGGTAAATTTTCAAACCACATAAATTTTCGTTCGGTTTCATCAAACCCATCCTAATTTCGTCAAACCCATGCTAAATATGTCAAACCTCACATAAATTTTCAAACCACATAAATTTTCGTTCGGTTTCATCAAACCCATCCTAATTTCTTCAAACCCATGCTAATTTGCTCAAACCTCAGATAAATTTTCAAACCTCATAAATTTTCGTTCGGATTCATCAAACCCATCCTAATTTCGTCAAACCCATGCTAATTTTGTCAAACCTCACATAAATTTTCAAACCTCACATAAATTTTCATTCGGTTTCATCAAACCCATCCTAATTTCTTCAAACCCATGCTAAATTGCTCAAACCTCACATAAATTTTCAAACCACATAAATTTTCGTTCGGTTTCATCAAACCCATCCTAATTTCTTCAAACCCATGCTAATTTGCTCAAACCTCAGATAAATTTTCAAACCTCATAAATTTTCGTTCGGATTCATCAAACCCATCCTAATTTCATCAAACCCATCCTAATTTCTTCAAACCCATGCTAAATTGCTCAAACCTCAGGTAAATTTTCAAACCACATAAATTTTCGTTCGGTTTCATCAAACCCATCCTAATTTCGTCAAACCCATGCTAAATATGTCAAACCTCACATAAATTTTCAAACCACATAAATTTTCGTTCGGTTTCATCAAACCCATCCTAATTTCTTCAAACCCATGCTAATTTGCTCAAACCTCAGATAAATTTTCAAACCTCATAAATTTTCGTTCGGATTCATCAAACCCATCCTAATTTCGTCAAACCCATGCTAATTTTGTCAAACCTCACATAAATTTTCAAACCTCACATAAATTTTCATTCGGTTTCATCAAACCCATCCTAATTTCTTCAAACCCATGCTAAATTGCTCAAACCTCACATAAATTTTCAAACCACATAAATTTTCGTTCGGTTTCATCAAACCCATCCTAATTTCATCAAACCCATCCTAATTTCTTCAAACCCATGCTAAATTGCTCAAACCTCAGGTAAATTTTCAAACCACATAAATTTTCGTTCGGTTTCATCAAACCCATCCTAATTTCGTCAAACCCATGCTAAATATGTCAAACCTCACATAAATTTTCAAACCTCACATAAATTTTCGTTCGGTTTCATCAAACCCATCCTAATTTCTTCAAACCCATGCTAAATTGCTCAAACCTCACATAAATTTTCAAACCACATAAATTTTCGTTCGGTTTCATCAAACCCATCCTAATTTCTTCAAACCCATGCTAATTTGCTCAAACCTCAGATAAATTTTCAAACCTCATAAATTTTCGTTCGGATTCATCAAACCCATCCTAATTTCATCAAGCCCATCCTAATTTCTTCAAACCCCTGCTAAATTGCTCAAACCTCAGGTAAATTTTCAAACCACATAAATTTTCGTTCGGTTTCATCAAACCCATCCTAATTTCGTCAAACCCATGCTAAATATGTCAAACCTCACATAAATTTTCAAACCACATAAATTTTCGTTCGGTTTCATCAAACCCATCCTAATTTCTTCAAACCCATGCTAATTTGCTCAAACCTCAGATAAATTTTCAAACCTCATAAATTTTCGTTCGGATTCATCAAACCCATCCTAATTTCGTCAAACCCATGCTAATTTTGTCAAACCTCACATAAATTTTCAAACCTCACATAAATTTTCGTTCGGTTTCATCAAACCCATCCTAATTTCTTCAAACCCATGCTAAATTGCTCAAACCTCACATAAATTTTCAAACCACATAAATTTTCGTTCGGTTTCATCAAACCCATCCTAATTTCATCAAACCCATCCTAATTTCTTCAAACCCATGCTAAATTGCTCAAACCTCAGGTAAATTTTCAAACCACATAAATTTTCGTTCGGTTTCATCAAACCCATCCTAATTTCGTCAAACCCATGCTAAATATGTCAAACCTCACATAAATTTTCAAACCACATAAATTTTCGTTCGGTTTCATCAAACCCATCCTAATTTCATCAAACCCATCCTAATTTCTTCAAACCCATGCTAAATTGCTCAAACCTCAGGTAAATTTTCAAACCACATAAATTTTCGTTCGGTTTCATCAAACCCATCCTAATTTCGTCAAACCCATGCTAAATATGTCAAACCTCACATAAATTTTCAAACCTCACATAAATTTTCGTTCGGTTTCATCAAACCCATCCTAATTTCTTCAAACCCATGCTAAATTGCTCAAACCTCACATAAATTTTCAAACCACATAAATTTTCGTTCGGTTTCATCAAACCCATCCTAATTTCATCAAACCCATCCTAATTTCTTCAAACCCATGCTAAATTGCTCAAACCTCAGGTAAATTTTCAAACCACATAAATTTTCGTTCGGTTTCATCAAACCCATCCTAATTTCTTCAAACCCATGCTAATTTGCTCAAACCTCAGATAAATTTTCAAACCTCATAAATTTTCGTTCGGATTCATCAAACCCATCCTAATTTCATCAAACCCATCCTAATTTCTTCAAACCCATGCTAAATTGCTCAAACCTCAGGTAAATTTTCAAACCACATAAATTTTCGTTCGGTTTCATCAAACCCATCCTAATTTCGTCAAACCCATGCTAAATATGTCAAACCTCACATAAATTTTCAAACCACATAAATTTTCGTTCGGTTTCATCAAACCCATCCTAATTTCTTCAAACCCATGCTAATTTGCTCAAACCTCAGATAAATTTTCAAACCTCATAAATTTTCGTTCGGATTCATCAAACCCATCCTAATTTCGTCAAACCCATGCTAAATATGTCAAACCTCACATAAATTTTCAAACCACATAAATTTTCGTTCGGTTTCATCAAACCCATCCTAATTTCTTCAAACCCATGCTAATTTGCTCAAACCTCAGATAAATTTTCAAACCTCATAAATTTTCGTTCGGATTCATCAAACCCATCCTAATTTCGTCAAACCCATGCTAAATATGTCAAACCTCACATAAATTTTCAAACCACATAAATTTTCGTTCGGTTTCATCAAACCCATCCTAATTTCTTCAAACCCATGCTAATTTGCTCAAACCTCAGATAAATTTTCAAACCTCATAAATTTTCGTTCGGATTCATCAAACCCATCCTAATTTCGTCAAACCCATGCTAATTTTGTCAAACCTCACATAAATTTTCAAACCTCACATAAATTTTCGTTCGGTTTCATCAAACCCATCCTAATTTCTTCAAACCCATGCTAAATTGCTCAAACCTCACATAAATTTTCAAACCACATAAATTTTCGTTCGGTTTCATCAAACCCATCCTAATTTCATCAAACCCATCCTAATTTCTTCAAACCCATGCTAAATTGCTCAAACCTCAGGTAAATTTTCAAACCACATAAATTTTCGTTCGGTTTCATCAAACCCATCCTAATTTCGTCAAACCCATGCTAAATATGTCAAACCTCACATAAATTTTCAAACCTCACATAAATTTTCGTTCGGTTTCATCAAACCCATCCTAATTTCTTCAAACCCATGCTAAATTGCTCAAACCTCACATAAATTTTCAAACCACATAAATTTTCGTTCGGTTTCATCAAACCCATCCTAATTTCTTCAAACCCATGCTAATTTGCTCAAACCTCAGATAAATTTTCAAACCTCATAAATTTTCGTTCGGAATTATCAAATCCATCCTAATTTCATCAAACCCATCCTAATTTCTTCAAACCCATGCTAAATTGCTCAAACCTCAGGTAAATTTTCAAACCACATAAATTTTCGTTCGGTTTCATCAAACCCATCCTAATTTCGTCAAACCCATGCTAAATATGTCAAACCTCACATAAATTTTCAAACCACATAAATTTTCGTTCGGTTTCATCAAACCCATCCTAATTTCTTCAAACCCATGCTAATTTGCTCAAACCTCAGATAAATTTTCAAACCTCATAAATTTTCGTTCGGATTCATCAAACCCATCCTAATTTTGTCAAACCTCACATAAATTTTCAAACCTCACATAAATTTTCGTTCGGTTTCATCAAACCCATCCTAATTTCTTCAAACCCATGCTAAATTGCTCAAACCTCACATAAATTTTCAAACCACATAAATTTTCGTTCGGTTTCATCAAACCCATCCTAATTTCTTCAAACCCATGCTAATTTGCTCAAACCTCAGATAAATTTTCAAACCTCATAAATTTTCGTTCGGATTCATCAAACCCATCCTAATTTCATCAAACCCATCCTAATTTCTTCAAACCCATGCTAAATTGCTCAAACCTCAGGTAAATTTTCAAACCACATAAATTTTCGTTCGGTTTCATCAAACCCATCCTAATTTCGTCAAACCCATGCTAAATATGTCAAACCTCACATAAATTTTCAAACCACATAAATTTTCGTTCGGTTTCATCAAACCCATCCTAATTTCTTCAAACCCATGCTAATTTGCTCAAACCTCAGATAAATTTTCAAACCTCATAAATTTTCGTTCGGATTCATCAAACCCATCCTAATTTCGTCAAACCCATGCTAATTTTGTCAAACCTCACATAAATTTTCGTTCGGTTTCATCAAACCCATCCTAATTTCTTCAAACCCATGCTAAATTGCTCAAACCTCACATAAATTTTCAAACCACATAAATTTTCGTTCGGTTTCATCAAACCCATCCTAATTTCATCAAACCCATCCTAATTTCTTCAAACCCATGCTAAATTGCTCAAACCTCAGGTAAATTTTCAAACCACATAAATTTTCGTTCGGTTTCATCAAACCCATCCTAATTTCGTCAAACCCATGCTAAATATGTCAAACCTCACATAAATTTTCAAACCTCACATAAATTTTCGTTCGGTTTCATCAAACCCATCCTAATTTCTTCAAACCCATGCTAAATTGCTCAAACCTCACATAAATTTTCAAACCACATAAATTTTCGTTCGGTTTCATCAAACCCATCCTAATTTCTTCAAACCCATGCTAATTTGCTCAAACCTCAGATAAATTTTCAAACCTCATAAATTTTCGTTCGGATTCATCAAACCCATCCTAATTTCATCAAACCCATCCTAATTTCTTCAAACCCATGCTAAATTGCTCAAACCTCAGGTAAATTTTCAAACCACATAAATTTTCGTTCGGTTTCATCAAACCCATCCTAATTTCGTCAAACCCATGCTAAATATGTCAAACCTCACATAAATTTTCAAACCACATAAATTTTCGTTCGGTTTCATCAAACCCATCCTAATTTCTTCAAACCCATGCTAATTTGCTCAAACCTCAGATAAATTTTCAAACCTCATAAATTTTCGTTCGGATTCATCAAACCCATCCTAATTTCATCAAACCCATCCTAATTTCTTCAAACCCATGCTAAATTGCTCAAACCTCAGGTAAATTTTCAAACCACATAAATTTTCGTTCGGTTTCATCAAACCCATCCTAATTTCGTCAAACCCATGCTAAATATGTCAAACCTCACATAAATTTTCAAACCACATAAATTTTCGTTCGGTTTCATCAAACCCATCCTAATTTCTTCAAACCCATGCTAATTTGCTCAAACCTCAGATAAATTTTCAAACCTCATAAATTTTCGTTCGGATTCATCAAACCCATCCTAATTTCGTCAAACCCATGCTAATTTTGTCAAACCTCACATAAATTTTCAAACCTCACATAAATTTTCATTCGGTTTCATCAAACCCATCCTAATTTCTTCAAACCCATGCTAAATTGCTCAAACCTCACATAAATTTTCAAACCACATAAATTTTCGTTCGGTTTCATCAAACCCATCCTAATTTCATCAAACCCATCCTAATTTCTTCAAACCCATGCTAAATTGCTCAAACCTCAGGTAAATTTTCAAACCACATAAATTTTCGTTCGGTTTCATCAAACCCATCCTAATTTCGTCAAACCCATGCTAAATATGTCAAACCTCACATAAATTTTCAAACCTCACATAAATTTTCGTTCGGTTTCATCAAACCCATCCTAATTTCTTCAAACCCATGCTAAATTGCTCAAACCTCACATAAATTTTCAAACCACATAAATTTTCGTTCGGTTTCATCAAACCCATCCTAATTTCTTCAAACCCATGCTAATTTGCTCAAACCTCAGATAAATTTTCAAACCTCATAAATTTTCGTTCGGATTCATCAAACCCATCCTAATTTCATCAAGCCCATCCTAATTTCTTCAAACCCATGCTAAATTGCTCAAACCTCAGGTAAATTTTCAAACCACATAAATTTTCGTTCGGTTTCATCAAACCCATCCTAATTTCGTCAAACCCATGCTAAATATGTCAAACCTCACATAAATTTTCAAACCACATAAATTTTCGTTCGGTTTCATCAAACCCATCCTAATTTCTTCAAACCCATGCTAATTTGCTCAAACCTCAGATAAATTTTCAAACCTCATAAATTTTCGTTCGGATTCATCAAACCCATCCTAATTTCGTCAAACCCATGCTAATTTTGTCAAACCTCACATAAATTTTCAAACCTCACATAAATTTCCGTTCGGTTTCATCAAACCCATCCTAATTTCTTCAAACCCATGCTAAATTGCTCAAACCTCACATAAATTTTCAAACCACATAAATTTTCGTTCGGTTTCATCAAACCCATCCTAATTTCTTCAAACCCATGCTAAATTGCTCAAACCTCAGGTAAATTTTCAAACCACATAAATTTTCGTTCGGTTTCATCAAACCCATCCTAATTTCGTCAAACCCATGCTAAATATGTCAAACCTCACATAAATTTTCAAACCACATAAATTTTCGTTCGGTTTCATCAAACCCATCCTAATTTCATCAAACCCATCCTAATTTCTTCAAACCCATGCTAAATTGCTCAAACCTCAGGTAAATTTTCAAACCACATAAATTTTCGTTCGGTTTCATCAAACCCATCCTAATTTCGTCAAACCCATGCTAAATATGTCAAACCTCACATAAATTTTCAAACCTCACATAAATTTTCGTTCGGTTTCATCAAACCCATCCTAATTTCTTCAAACCCATGCTAAATTGCTCAAACCTCACATAAATTTTCAAACCACATAAATTTTCGTTCGGTTTCATCAAACCCATCCTAATTTCATCAAACCCATCCTAATTTCTTCAAACCCATGCTAAATTGCTCAAACCTCAGGTAAATTTTCAAACCACATAAATTTTCGTTCGGTTTCATCAAACCCATCCTAATTTCTTCAAACCCATGCTAATTTGCTCAAACCTCAGATAAATTTTCAAACCTCATAAATTTTCGTTCGGATTCATCAAACCCATCCTAATTTCATCAAACCCATCCTAATTTCTTCAAACCCATGCTAAATTGCTCAAACCTCAGGTAAATTTTCAAACCACATAAATTTTCGTTCGGTTTCATCAAACCCATCCTAATTTCGTCAAACCCATGCTAAATATGTCAAACCTCACATAAATTTTCAAACCACATAAATTTTCGTTCGGTTTCATCAAACCCATCCTAATTTCTTCAAACCCATGCTAATTTGCTCAAACCTCAGATAAATTTTCAAACCTCATAAATTTTCGTTCGGATTCATCAAACCCATCCTAATTTCGTCAAACCCATGCTAATTTTGTCAAACCTCACATAAATTTTCAAACCTCACATAAATTTTCGTTCGGTTTCATCAAACCCATCCTAATTTCTTCAAACCCATGCTAAATTGCTCAAACCTCACATAAATTTTCACACCACATAAATTTTCGTTCGGTTTCATCAAACCCATCCTAATTTCATCAAACCCATCCTAATTTCTTCAAACCCATGCTAAATTGCTCAAACCTCAGGTAAATTTTCAAACCACATAAATTTTCGTTCGGTTTCATCAAACCCATCCTAATTTCGTCAAACCCATGCTAAATATGTCAAACCTCACATAAATTTTCAAACCTCACATAAATTTTCGTTCGGTTTCATCAAACCCATCCTAATTTCTTCAAACCCATGCTAAATTGCTCAAACCTCACATAAATTTTCAAACCACATAAATTTTCGTTCGGTTTCATCAAACCCATCCTAATTTCTTCAAACCCATGCTAATTTGCTCAAACCTCAGATAAATTTTCAAACCTCAAAAATTTTCGTTCGGATTCATCAAACCCATCCTAATTTCATCAAACCCATCCTAATTTCTTCAAACCCATGCTAAATTGCTCAAACCTCAGGTAAATTTTCAAACCACATAAATTTTCGTTCGGTTTCATCAAACCCATCCTAATTTCGTCAAACCCATGCTAAATATGTCAAACCTCACATAAATTTTCAAACCGCATAAATTTTCGTTCGGTTTCATCAAACCCATCCTAATTTCTTCAAACCCATGCTAATTTGCTCAAACCTCAGATAAATTTTCAAACCTCATAAATTTTCGTTCGGATTCATCAAACCCATCCTAATTTCTTCAAACCCATGCTAATTTGCTCAAACCTCAGATAAATTTTCAAACCTCATAAATTTTCGTTCGGATTCATCAAACCCATCCTAATTTCATCAAACCCATCCTAATTTCTTCAAACCCATGCTAAATTGCTCAAACCTCAGGTAAATTTTCAAACCACATAAATTTTCGTTCGGTTTCATCAAACCCATCCTAATTTCGTCAAACCCATGCTAAATATGTCAAACCTCACATAAATTTTCAAACCACATAAATTTTCGTTCGGTTTCATCAAACCCATCCTAATTTCTTCAAACCCATGCTAATTTGCTCAAACCTCAGATAAATTTTCAAACCTCATAAATTTTCGTTCGGATTCATCAAACCCATCCTAATTTCGTCAAACCCATGCTAATTTTGTCAAACCTCACATAAATTTTCAAACCTCACATAAATTTTCGTTCGGTTTCATCAAACCCATCCTAATTTCTTCAAACCCATGCTAAATTGCTCAAACCTCACATAAATTTTCAAACCACATAAATTTTCGTTCGGTTTCATCAAACCCATCCTAATTTCTTCAAACCCATGCTAATTTGCTCAAACCTCAGATAAATTTTCAAACCTCATAAATTTTCGTTCGGATTCATCAAACCCATCCTAATTTCATCAAACCCATCCTAATTTCTTCAAACCCATGCTAAATTGCTCAAACCTCAGGTAAATTTTCAAACCACATAAATTTTCGTTCGGTTTCATCAAACCCATCCTAATTTCGTCAAACCCATGCTAAATATGTCAAACCTCACATAAATTTTCAAACCACATAAATTTTCGTTCGGTTTCATCAAACCCATCCTAATTTCTTCAAACCCATGCTAATTTGCTCAAACCTCAGATAAATTTTCAAACCTCATAAATTTTCGTTCGGATTCATCAAACCCATCCTAATTTCGTCAAACCCATGCTAATTTTGTCAAACCTCACATAAATTTTCAAACCTCACATAAATTTTCGTTCGGTTTCATCAAACCCATCCTAATTTCTTCAAACCCATGCTAAATTGCTCAAACCTCACATAAATTTTCAAACCACATAAATTTTCGTTCGGTTTCATCAAACCCATCCTAATTTCTTCAAACCCATGCTAATTTGCTCAAACCTCAGATAAATTTTCAAACCTCATAAATTTTCGTTCGGATTCATCAAACCCATCCTAATTTCGTCAAACCCATGCTAATTTTGTCAAACCTCACATAAATTTTCAAACCTCACATAAATTTTCGTTCGGTTTCATCAAACCCATCCTAATTTCTTCAAACCCATGCTAAATTGCTCAAACCTCACATAAATTTTCAAACCACATAAATTTTCGTTCGGTTTCATCAAACCCATCCTAATTTCTTCAAACCCATGCTAATTTGCTCAAACCTCAGGTAAATTTTCAAACCACATAAATTTTCGTTCGGATTCATCAAACCCATCCTAATTTCGTCAAACCCATGCTAATTTTGTCAAACCTCACATAAATTTTCAAACCTCACATAAATTTTCGTTCGGTTTCATCAAACCCATCCTAATTTCTTCAAACCCATGCTAAATTGCTCACACCTCACATAAATTTTCAAACCACATAAATTTTCGTTCGGTTTCATCAAACCCATCCTAATTTCTTCAAACCCATGCTAAATTGCTCAAACCTCAGGTAAATTTTCAAACCACATAAATTTTCGTTCGGTTTCATCAAACCCATCCTAATTTCGTCAAACCCATGCTAAATATGTCAAACCTCACATAAATTTTCAAACCACATAAATTTTCGTTCGGTTTCATCAAACCCATCCTAATTTCTTCAAACCCATGCTAATTTGCTCAAACCTCAGATAAATTTTCAAACCTCATAAATTTTCGTTCGGATTCATCAAACCCATCCTAATTTCGTCAAACCCATGTTAATTTTGTCAAACCTCATATAAATTTTCAAACCTCACATAAATTTTCGTTCGGTTTCATCAAACCCATCCTAATTTCTTCAAACCCATGCTAAATTGCTCAAACCTCACATAAATTTTCAAACCACATAAATTTTCGTTCGGTTTCATCAAACCCATCCTAATTTCTTCAAACCCATGCTAATTTGCTCAAACCTCAGATAAATTTTCAAACCTCATAAATTTTCGTTCGGATTCATCAAACCCATCCTAATTTCGTCAAACCCATGCTAATTTTGTCAAACCTCACATAAATTTTCAAACCTCACATAAATTTTCGTTCGGTTTCATCAAACCCATCCTAATTTCTTCAAACCCATGCTAAATTGCTCAAACCTCACATAAATTTTCAAACCATATAAATTTTAGTTCGGTTTCATCAAACCCATCCTAATTTCTTCAAACCCATGCTAATTTGCTCAAACCTCAGATAAATTTTCAAACCTCATAAATTTTCGTTCGGATTCATCAAACCCATCCTAATTTCATCAAACCCATCCTAATTTCTTCAAACCCATGCTAAATTGCTCAAACCTCAGGTAAATTTTCAAACCACATAAATTTTCGTTCGGTTTCATCAAACCCATCCTAATTTCGTCAAACCCATGCTAAATATGTCAAACCTCACATAAATTTTCAAACCACATAAATTTTCGTTCGGTTTCATCAAACCCATCCTAATTTCTTCAAACCCATGCTAATTTGCTCAAACCTCAGATAAATTTTCAAACCTCATAAATTTTCGTTCGGATTCATCAAACCCATCCTAATTTCGTCAAACCCATGCTAATTTTGTCAAACCTCACATAAATTTTCAAACCTCACATAAATTTTCGTTCGGTTTCATCAAACCCATCCTAATTTCTTCAAACCCATGCTAAATTGCTCAAACCTCACATAAATTTTCAAACCACATAAATTTTCGTTCGGTTTCATCAAACCCATCCTAATTTCTTCAAACCCATGCTAATTTGCTCAAACCTCAGATAAATTTTCAAACCTCATAAATTTTCGTTCGGATTCGTCAAACCCATCCTAATTTCATCAAACCCATCCTAATTTCTTCAAACCCATGCTAAATTGCTCAAACCTCAGGTAAATTTTCAAACCACATAAATTTTCGTTCGGTTTCATCAAACCCATCCTAATTTCGTCAAACCCATGCTAAATATGTCAAACCTCACATAAATTTTCGTTCGGTTTCATCAAACCCATCCTAATTTCTTCAAACCCATGCTAATTTGCTCAAACCTCAGATAAATTTTCAAACCTCATAAATTTTCGTTCGGATTCATCAAACCCATCCTAATTTCGTCAAACCCATGCTAATTTTGTCAAACCTCACATAAATTTTCAAACCTCACATAAATTTTCGTTCGGTTTCATCAAACCCATCCTAATTTCTTCAAACCCATGCTAAATTGCTCAAACCTCACATAAATTTTCAAACCACATAAATTTTCGTTCGGTTTCATCAAACCCATCCTAATTTCATCAAACCCATCCTAATTTCTTCAAACCCATGCTAAATTGCTCAAACCTCAGGTAAATTTTCAAACCACATAAATTTTCGTTCGGTTTCATCAAACCCATCCTAATTTCGTCAAACCCATGCTAAATATGTCAAACCTCACATAAATTTTCAAACCTCACATAAATTTTCGTTCGGTTTCATCAAACCCATCCTAATTTCTTCAAACCCATGCTAAATTGCTCAAACCTCACATAAATTTTCAAACCACATAAGTTTTCGTTCGGTTTCATCAAACCCATCCTAATTTCTTCAAACCCATGCTAATTTGCTCAAACCTCAGATAAATTTTCAAACCTCATAAATTTTCGTTCGGATTCATCAAACCCATCCTAATTTCATCAAACCCATCCTAATTTCTTCAAACCCATGCTAAATTGCTCAAACCTCAGGTAAATTTTCAAACCACATAAATTTTCGTTCGGTTTCATCAAACCCATCCTAATTTCGTCAAACCCATGCTAAATATGTCAAACCTCACATAAATTTTCAAACCTCACATAAATTTTCGTTCGGTTTCATCAAACCCATCCTAATTTCTTCAAACCCATGCTAAATTGCTCAAACCTCACATAAATTTTCAAACCACATAAATTTTCGTTCGGTTTCATCAAACCCATCCTAATTTCTTCAAACCCATGCTAATTTGCTCAAACCTCAGATAAATTTTCAAACCTCATAAATTTTCGTTCGGATTCATCAAACCCATCCTAATTTCATCAAACCCATCCTAATTTCTTCAAACCCATGCTAAATTGCTCAAACCTCAGGTAAATTTTCAAACCACATAAATTTTCGTTCGGTTTCATCAAACCCATCCTAATTTCGTCAAACCCATGCTAAATATGTCAAACCTCACATAAATTTTCAAACCACATAAATTTTCGTTCGGTTTCATCAAACCCATCCTAATTTCTTCAAACCCATGCTAATTTGCTCAAACCTCAGATAAATTTTCAAACCTCATAAATTTTCGTTCGGATTCATCAAACCCATCCTAATTTCTTCAAACCCATGCTAATTTGCTCAAACCTCAGATAAATTTTCAAACCTCATAAATTTTCGTTCGGATTCATCAAACCCATCCTAATTTCATCAAACCCATCCTAATTTCTTCAAACCCATGCTAAATTGCTCAAACCTCAGGTAAATTTTCAAACCACATAAATTTTCGTTCGGTTTCATCAAACCCATCCTAATTTCGTCAAACCCATGCTAAATATGTCAAACCTCACATAAATTTTCAAACCACATAAATTTTCGTTCGGTTTCATCAAACCCATCCTAATTTCTTCAAACCCATGCTAATTTGCTCAAACCTCAGATAAATTTTCAAACCTCATAAATTTTCGTTCGGATTCATCAAACCCATCCTAATTTCGTCAAACCCATGCTAAATATGTCAAACCTCACATAAATTTTCAAACCACATAAATTTTCGTTCGGTTTCATCAAACCCA